>VSWD01000007.1:35877727-36175227 GCA_033119305.1 Pinctada imbricata | reverse complement strand
TGGTGCCTGTTTGTATGTTGTGTCTCGGTCTCCCTTGTTATTTGTTGAAGTTGTTTTGTCTGGTGTTTGTGTGTTGTGTCTCGGTGCCCCTTGTTATTTGTTGAAGTTGTTTTATCTGGTGCCTGTTTGTATGTTGTGTCTCGGTCTCCCTTGTTATTTGTTGAAGTTGATTTGTCTGGTGCCTGTTTGTATGTTGTGTCTCGGTGCCCCTTGTTATTTGTTGAAGTTGTTTTGTCTGGTGTTTGTTTGTGTGTTGTGTCTCGGTGCCCCTTGTTATTAGTTGAAGTTGTTTTGTCTGGTACCTGTTTGTATGTTGTGTCTCGGTCTCCCTTGTTATTTGTTGAAGTTGATTTGTCTGGTGCCTGTTTGTATGTTGTGTCTCGGTGCCCCTTGTTATTTCTTGAAGTTGTTTTGTCTGGTGTTTGTTTGTGTGTTGTGTCTCGGTGCCCCTTGTTATTTGTTGAAGTTGTTTTGTCTGGTGCCTGTTTGTATGTTGTGTCTCGGTCTCCCTTGTTATTTGTTGAAGTTGTTTTGTCTGGTGTTTGTTCGTGTGTTATGTCTCGGCGCCCCTTGTTATTTGTTAAAGTTGATTTGTCTGGTGTCTGTTTGTATATTGTGTCTCGGTCTCCCTTGTTATTTGTTGAAGTTGTTTTGTCTGGTGTCTGTTTGTATGTTGTTTCTCGGTCTTCCTTGTTATTTGATGAAGTTGATTTGTCTGGTGCCTGTTTGTATGTTGTGTCTCGGTCTCCCTTGTTATTTGTTGAAGTTGATTTGTCTGGTGCCTGTTTGTATGTTGTGTCTCGGTCTCTCTTGTTATTTGTTGAAGTTGTTTTGTCTGGTGCCTGTTTGTATGTTGTGTCTTGGTCTCCCTTGTTATTTGTTGAAGTTGATTTGCCTGGTGCCTGTTTGTATGTTGTGTCTCGGTCTCCCTTGTTATTTGTTGAAGTTTATTTGTCTGGTGCCTGTTTGTATGTTGTGTCTCGGTCTCCCTTGTTATTTGTTGAAGTTGTTTTGTCTGGTGTCTGTCTGTATGTTGTGTCTCGGTCTCCCTTGTTATTTGTTGAAGTTGATTTGTCTGGTGCCTGTTTGTATGTTGTGTCTCGGTCTCCCTTGTTATTTGTTGAAGTTGTTTTGTCTGGAGCCTGTTTGTATGTTGTGTCTCGGTCTCCCTTGTTATTTGTTGAAGTTGATTTGTCTGGTGCCTGTTTGTATGTTGTGTCTCGGTCTCCCTTGTTATTTGTTGAAGTTGATTTGTCTGGTGTCTGTTTGTATGTTGTGTCTCGGTCTCCCTTGTTATTTGTTGAAGTTGATTTGTCTGGTGCCTGTTTGTATGTTGTGTCTCGGTCTCCCTTGTTATTTGTTGAAGTTGTTTTGTCTGGTGCCTGTTTGTACGTTGTGTCTCGGTCTCCCTTGTTATTTGTTGAAGTTGATTTGTCTGGTGTTTGTTCGTGTGTTGTGTCTCGGCGCCCCTTGTTATTTGTTAAAGTTGATTTGTCTGGTGCCTGTTTGTATGTTGTGTCTCGGTCTCCCTTGTTATTTGTTGAAGTTGATTTGTCTGGTGCCTGTTTGTACGTTGTGTCTCGGTCTCCCTTGTTATTTGTTGAAGTTGATTTGTATGGTGTTTGTTCGTGTGTTGTGTCTCCGTGCCCCTTGTTATTTGTTGAAGTTGATTTGTCTGGTGCCTGTTTGTATGTTGTGTCTCGGTCTCCCTTGTTATTTGTTGAAGTTGATTTGTCTGGTGCCTCTTTGTATGTTGTGTCTCGGTCTCCCTTGTTATTTGTTGAAGTTGTTTTGTCTGGTGTTTGTTCGTGTTTTCTGTATCTCGTCGTGCCCTGTTGTTGGTTGAAGTTGTTTTGTCTGATGTATGTGTGTTGTTTTGTGTCTCGTTACCCCCGTTGTTTGCTGAAGTTGTTTTGTCTGGTTTTGTGTGTGTGTTATTATGTGTCTCGTAGTTCCTTGTTGTTTGTTGAAGTTCATTTGTCTGGGGGTTCGATCATGTGTTGTTTTGTGTCTCGTCGTGCCCTGTTGTTTGCTGAAGTTGTTTGATCTGTTGTTCATTGTTTCTTTCATTCTGCGGGTGTGTCCCGCTGTAGTCAATACACGGTAGTTTTGCTGGAGATCTCTTCCATATTCCTCACGTCGGACTTTGCGTCGAATACAGAAGGGACGATGAAGTTCAGTTCTTGTTAACTTGTTGCTGAAGAAACAATTTCAAGCTAAGAAAATTCTAAATCGAGAAGATGATTAATTGAATGATTCGATCTCGAAGATCGATACCATACGCTGATCAATACCATAAAATGCGTAAGTTTTATAACAGACATTTTTGGCCGGACTGCGAAGCGTCCATCCGTCTGTCCGTCAAAAAAATTGGTTTAGCTACTATAAGAGGTACATTTCTTCAAAATTGGTACAGAGATAAAGCATGATGAGATCTGAATGCAGGTGGCTTTTTTACCTTGACCATGAGGTTCTACCTTGACTTTGAAAAATGTCAGTTTGCTTTTAGATTAGTTGTGAAAGAACTATAAGTGGTACAATCTTTAACTTGGAACAAAGATAAAGCATGATGAGAGGATGTGAACACAGGTATTGCTTTTTACCCTGACCTTGAGGTTTGACCTTGAAAATTGTAATTTTGTTTTAGATAAGCTGTGAAAGAATATAAAGGGTACAATATTCAAACTTATTACAATTATAAAGCATGGTGAGAGGATAACACGGGTATTGTTCTTGACTTTGAGGTTTGACCTTGGCCTTGAAAATGAAATTTAGAGTTAAACTCTATTGTACAAATACTATATGGAATTTTACATTCAAACTTTGCACAGAGATAGGAAATAATGAGTTGACTTTTTATCAGGTATTGAACTTGACTTTGCCGTTTGACCTTGACTTTGAAGATACAATTTTAATTTTGACTTAACGATAGTATGGTACAAACAATATATCACATATCACATTCAAACTTTGCATGGAGATATATATTGAAGCGAATGGACCTGATTTCAGGTATTAAAATTGACCTTGAGATTTGACCTCGACCTTGAAAATAAGATTTTGAATTAGACTAAGTATGTTGTACCAATATTACATGGTACATGTAATGAAACCATGTGTAAGACTTTATTGTACTATATCGGATAGTACATTAAAATTGTACATGGAGGTAGGAAATGATAATTGCATTATTAATTGCACTTGATTTCAGGTATTGCCCTTTCCCTTGACAGTTATATTATGAACTGGACATACGTCATCACTCTATGAAGTATCATTTTAAAACTTGCCATAGAGGTAGAATATGGTTAGTGGAACTAATTCCTGGCACTGAAGTTAACCTTGATAATTGCCCTTGACCTTGAAGATATGATTTTGAATCAGACTTAAGTGTGTCAAAACTAAATGCAATCTGACATTGTAATTTTCACACTCTTTGGCCATATAATATTGTTTAGATTGAGGATCACTGACGAGGATTAAGTACCCGAAATGTCCATGTCTGGTGCATGCTGCAAATTTATCTGTTCTTAAATGATGCTATCGAATTTGAAGACGTTTAAAATTGAAACT
Organism: Pinctada imbricata; assembly: GCA_033119305.1. Classification (NCBI taxonomy): domain Eukaryota; kingdom Metazoa; phylum Mollusca; class Bivalvia; order Pterioida; family Pteriidae; genus Pinctada; species Pinctada imbricata. The sequence continues at coordinate 36,171,654 of VSWD01000007.1, read as the reverse complement.
TTGAATGGAGATATTAATATTGCACTCTGTTGCTTTCAATGGACATGGTGTTTCTGCTGCCAGCAATCCGGCCATTAATACCGTCTTTAGCGTTGTCTTGACTATTTTGTGTATGTCGTTAAGTCTATGTGTCGTCAAGCGCGGATCTAAGAAAAATTGCAGGTCCAGCCCACAGGGATTTATCGCACTTCCCGCTTGCTTGATGTATTATGGGTTACAAAATCCTTATAGTGCATCATGCAACCGGGAAGCGCGATAAATCCCCGTGGTCCAGCCCGGTCATTGGGTCAAGCTTATGATTTTTGAAAAAAAAATATACAAAAATTCCAAAGATAAGCATTTTGAGAAATTTAAGATGGAGGAGCGGAGGTCCTGACGCACCTTTCACACCCACTTACCCTCCTCTTCTAGATCCAATCATGATTATTGAATGAGCCTGCTTCATTAGGATCATATAGTACTTCAGGGGAAAGCATGTTCTTAATTACCCCCCCCCCCCCCGTTTACTCTATGTTCCCGGCGGCCACGGAGGCCACGTTTCAAGCTACGCGGTGACCGTGAGACAACGTAGGGGAACGGGATCGACAAATGTAACTAGTCGTGGTTGCCGGGGCTGACGGGGCAAATGTTTAAACTGTCAAAACATTTGTTACGGCAGCCCACGGTGCAGATGGCTTACTTTAGTAACTGTAGCAAAACGGGTCGAACGCAACGCAACGTGACAGAACGTTACAGACCGTGACAAAACTTGGGACAGTGTCCGTAGCGGAACGGGGAGCAAAAGTATGGCTCGACAAATTACGATCCTAGTGAAGTTGAGTTACGGTCTGCCACGTTTATGTCCCGTTTAGCTGCGGCTGCTTTAGGGCAGATACACGTTTTATCAAGGTGTGCCACGGTTTCTCACGGCGAGCTAAGGAATGTGTTAGCCGTTTCGTCACGATCAGTCAGGGTACGTCCCGGCTTGTTACGATTTATTTCAAGTTCTACTACGGCCTGACACGGTACGCACAGTCACGCAAGAAGTATAACTAACCGAACCCTTTTATGCAGCTTTTTGTGTCTCCTTTTACCTGCAGTCACGGTTAATCGTAGAGAGCCTTGACAGAACTTGGTAGACGTGGCCAACTTGACTGGATCGTAACAAACCATGACAGACATCAGAACGTGACAGGTCGTGAGGAAACGAACAAACGTCCGTAACAAGCCGCAGGTTGAAACGTAGTACGCCGTCAGGTCTGCGGGATTCAGGAGCCGTGGCTCGTCAAGGATACATTGATAGACCGTGCGAAAACGTAAGGAGACCTAACAGAACTTGAATACCAAGATAAAAACTGCCAAATATCATACGGTGTGCTACGTTTTTGGCCGCCGTGACTGTCGTGGTCGCCGGGGACATAGTGTAAACCTAGGGTAACCTTAGGGTAACCATTACCTTGACAAAAATAATGCAAATGTTGTGCGCTAATTGTGCAGGTTTACGATATGAAATTCAACTCTCATCAGTGACACTTGAAAATAAATATACTGCTAAATTTAGTCTTCCCATGTTGTAACAAAAAGTATGACTCAGAAACTGAAACTTTATTGAAGTTCATTCGAAGATTCTCTTTGGAATAAGCAACGGCGTACCATCGCCTGAAAAAGTGGAGGGCCACAACATCCCAATTTCTTACAAGCTAAAAAAAGGAGGGGAGATAAAGATGGGGGATTTCATATTCTTATGCACAAATTTAGATATATCTGGTGGCCAGTTCTAAATTTTTGATCTGTTTTTATAAGTACATGAAGAAATTTTTGTTCGGCAAAATATAGACTTATCAGAAATTACTTTCCATACCCTCTATCATATAAGTACATGTAATAATATTCTATATAGTTTGAGTTAAATGTCTTCATGTGCATTGATAAAGTAATATGGATATAGGTTGGATCAGTATAGCTAAATTATTCAGAAAGTTTATAAAGAGCTGGCGAGCAGTATCGAGCCAGAGAGAAATTTAGAAAATTGATCGAAAAATTGTAGATTTATGTTACAAAATGTTGCTATTTTGAACAATGTTAATGCATCATAAAATATTGTGATTGATAAGTGGGGATTACAAACATGGTTGTGCCATATGTTGATATTTAACTCTGTGCAGGGATTGAGATATAGAAATTGAAAGAGCGTCAGGTCACTTTCTGGATGGATGGAGTCGAAAGACACAAAATTGTTAAAGGGACTTGAACTATTGCTTACACAGAAATTTATCACGCTTCCTGGTTGCTTGGTGTACTTTATATGGGCTACAAAAACACATATATAGTACATAAAGCAACTGAAAGCGCGATAAACCCATGTGCTTGCTTCCTTTAAAGTTTCATGAAATTTGAGGAAACATGATCGAGTCTCTTTAGAACTATGTTCCTCTAAGACGTATCAGATCTAGAGCAGGTCGAGTCATTGCAAAATGATTAGTTCTGCGAAAGTTTTAATGCCTTTTTCTGTAGCAACTGGTCCACTGACCGAATTTCTTAACCGAATCAACTAATAGTCTAATTAGGATTTCCTTACATACCGGTACTGATAGAGTTTTCTATTAAATGTTTAATGGAAACTTTATTTTAAAGAACAAAATTATCTACCTTCATGCAAGGTCTTCATTCCTGTCAAGTTTGGTGAAAACTAATAGTAAGAGTACATTTAAGTACAATGATTTGAATTCAAAGTATGCAGGTCAGATAGTCGTATTTATATAAACTTCTGCAGGTCAAAGAGACGTACGTAACTTCTGCAGGTCAAGAGCCGTAACTTCTGCAGGTCAAAGAGCCGTAACTTCTGCAGGTCAAAGAGCCACGTACGTAACTTCTGCATGTCAAAGAGCCGTAACTTCTACAGGTCAAAGAGCCGAAACTTCTGCAGGTCAAAGTGCCGTAACTTCTGCAGACTATGATTTTCTTTATAACCTAAAAATGAGGAAAAATATCGCCATTTTGGCAAATAACAGCCAGCTGGAGTCTGGACCCTTACTCCTGCGCATGCATCACTGCCTTCATAAAAGCTGAACCCCTCCCACATCCCCCTTGCAACAATGATTGATCCGTCCTGTGAAAGATCAATTGAAAATATGAAACTATCATTAATCTTTTTTTTTTTTTTTTTAATTAAGGAACCTGCCTGGCAAAAGTCGACTGATATGTATATTGGGAGTTACTTCTCTTTCTACTATTGAGTCGAAGTTGTATTCAGTATTTCGTTCTTGAGAAAAAAGAAAAAAAGAAACCGGGAAAAGGGTTGTTACCTTAAAAAGCCATTGCCATGCACCGTGACGGCATTTGGACATGTTGGATATAAACTTTTTTTTTTTTAAATGTTATTTGGGAGGAAACACATTTTGAACATCGTCATCAAATTTGAAATAAGAAACTTCGAACAACGAATTCAGGAAAACGAAATAAGAAAATAGAAATAAGAGGTTAGTTAGATATAAAAAGATAGAAATAAAAAGTAAGAAATATAAAATTAGAAATACGAAAATAAGAAATTGGAAGTTAGAATAAGAAATTGAAAGTTAGAGAAATTGAAAGTTAGAAATAAAAAAAAAAAAAAAAATAACAAAAAAACAAAAAAAAAAAACCAAAAAAAAACCAAAAAAAAAAAAAAAACAAAAAAATGAATAAAAAAAAAAAATGGCCTAAAGATGATACCGTAGTCAAGTCCTAGGCGTTACGGGAACAGTGTTTATTGGTTTGAAATTTGGTTGGTTTGAATAATTTTGAAAAAAAAAATTGTTTAAAAAAACAAAAGTAGCCTAGTTTTATTTTATGAATATGCATTTAGCAGATACATTTTCATCATTTTAAGTGAAATTTAAGAATTGTTTTATTTTTATGTTGAGATTTTTATCTGAAATATCTGCCCATTACATGTATGTTGAAAAGACCCTAGTATATATTTCAAATGTAAGAAAATGTTAATGTATTTTTCAAGTGTCAGGGTCTAGTATCCCCCCTGCCCCCTGAAGAGGCCAACCTGGCCAATGTCCACCGCTTATACACGAGCTACTTTCGAAATATCAAGGGCGGATTTAGGGGGGTTTGGGGGGGTTCGGGAAAACCCCCCCGGTTTCCCAATTTTTTTTTTTTTTTTTTTGGTAACATTAGCACTCGGAAAAAAACCCTGCAAACTGAGTAATAAAAAATTGCTTAATATCCACCAGAATTCACTATTTTGAAACAAAATTTACAAAAATTTTCTGATACATTCTAGAATCGCATATCGATTCGATACCGTATCAATATTGGCGTATAAATTTGTGGATTCGTACTGACAATCGCGAAGTTTTTGTAATGTACGTCGCAGAGGGGGTTTTCTGTTTATTTTACGAAAATTAACATTAACAAATACTATAATATAAACATGTTCAAATAATTTGCAAAACATGTTCGTGTGTCAAACAATGAATGTAAATGGTACGGGGATCGAAACCTAAACGTTTCTGTCCTCAAATACCCGGTTTGAGTATTTTTGTCGTCTACAAATTTTGTTAAAAACCAAGGACTTATAAATATGTCCTTGTTAAAAATATACTTTGAAATAACCGGAAAAATGGGCAAATATTTAAAATTGTATATAGCTCGAATATGCTCCGGGGGCCTATAATTAAGCATTCAATTTTTCAAATCCAAAACCCAATGATATTCAACATTTTTTACTCGATATCGTACCAATATTCTAAGTACATGTTACAGCAATGACAAATCAACAAGCTAGGGACGAAGCCAGGCGTACATTTGTAGGCAAAAACGTCCACATCGTCTCGCGAAAAAAAAAAAAAGGAGAGCGCCTCCCCCAGTAGCCAAAACGAAGGGGGAGAGTCTTTTGAAATAGTATTTAAAGCAAACTACTGTTCAGAAATAGATCAAAGACACTCCAGAAACCACCGATTTGAATGCATTTTTCGTAATTTTCTCGTGTTTCACTAGAACTCAATACAACCATGCTCGGATCCAGAGGGGGGACCGGGGGTCTGGACCCCCCCCCCCCCCTGAGATTTTCGGAGGTGGGGTCCAGCTTTGGCTCATTTCTAATTGAAATGGGTCTAAAATGCATGAAAGGGCTTTGAAACTTAAATTTCGGCTCGTTTCGCTCGCCATTTACAAATACAAAACTATTTTTTCTGCAAAATTCCTTAATTATTATCAAATTGTTCATACTAAGTAATTTTATATAATTATCTTGGGTCTCAGGAACTCATATTTTGAACATGTCTGATTATTTGGAAAATGACACATCTCTTATCTATTTATTCTCATGAAATTCGCTCCGCTCGCCGATATGAAGAGTGAAATATTCAATGTTATAAATAATCGTCTCGATCGAATCAAGACAAATTAATATTTCATATCTAAAAAAAAATTTCTGGCTCGCTACGCTCGCCAATTCTTCACGAAATTAAACGTGAAAGGAAAGCTAACAAAATTGCCCCCTCCCCATCATGTGCACCGATATATATGTACCTACATGATAGGTAGACTTCCTTAAATTTTGCATCCCCTCTGACCAAAAATGCTGTATCCGCGCATGATACAACGATCGCTAACAAAGTGCGAGCGGTCGATTGGAAAGACTTTATGTGGACGTACATATATAAGTATTTAGGGAATGTCATGTTCACATCTCAAGTTTTCTTCATCTTAGATACGGTTCATCGTCTGTTGACATCGAATCATATGCGTTATCCCATTTAAATTCAGCTCAAATACGCTCCAAAGGTCAGCAATTTGCTTCATTTTTTTTCAAAATTTTCACGGGGGTCCCCCTTCAAGGGGATGGCTAACATATTTCCATACTGTCCCCACTTGATCCTTCGGGCCTCGCAAGTCATCCCCCCAAAAAGTGTCTGTGCCCCCGGACAGCTGAAGTTCTTGGTCCAACCCTTCATTATAGACGTCCACATCGAAAACACCCTGGCTAGATCTACGTCCCTGCCAGCAGTAAAGGAGAAATTATTTTATTTAGAAATCTTTATTAACCACATAAATTGAGTGGAAAAAATGGTCTGAATATTCGAGAAGGTAAGGAGAAAATGTGCTCCAGAATGCACCATTTTATTCCATTTTTTCAAAAAATTTCCGGGGGAGGCCCCCCGGACCCCCACCTACAGGAGGGGGCAACCCCCTCCCGTACCCTCCCCCGTCGGCACTTCGTGCCTCAAATCGACCCTTTGGGTCGATACAAAACCCCCCCCGCTTGCCACTCTGGATCCGCCACTGAATATCTCACAATTTTTTTTAAGAAAACCTTCGTAACATGCCGGCTACGATAAAAAAAAAAATGTGTATTGGCTTGTGATTTCCCCCTTTTGATCGCGCATGCGCATTGAATCACAACTACGATTGGAGGCCGTCGTTCAAGTTTGGATTGTTACGGAAGCTATTTTTAATCGCAATATTTTCAAAGGAAATAATCACTTTTTGCATCTCGGAAGTCGTTCAATATTTGTTGAGTAATTTGTAAGTGATATTTATGGCGGAATCAAGGTCAGAATGACCCAAATGGACCCGCAAGAGAAGGCGAAAGAGCGTCAACGTCTGGCACAGTTAGTTCGGGACTGGAATCAAGAACATTATGATATTTTCGAACTTAGTCAGCCAAATGAGGTAATATTCCAACAATATTTCAGTAAATATTAGTCAAAATATACAATAAATTTGGTAAATTTAAGCAAATTATCGTCAACAAACTTGGAGATAAAGTTTGAAGGTGAAAGGTGTACTCAGGTAAACTCAGGTGTGACAAACATTCGTCAACAAATTTCCAATATGGCTGCCTCCTAAATAAAAATTGAAAACAACACCCAGTTTAGTTGGATAGTGCTGAATTAAAAAAATATATATTTCATTCACTTCGCAGAATTATTCAAAACAATGTGTTCAGAAAGTAGAATCTAGATTCATTGATTGTACCACGTTTTTTCACCTGTCGATAATTAAATATAGAGTTAGGTCCCTTAGCATTGACCTAATTAGTCACTTGTTGACACTGACAGGTATGTGTGTAGGTAGGTCAAGTAACACTACTATGAAAGTATCTGTTACTCCTTAAATATTTTATAAGCTTTTTATAGGTACACATGTATTATATAAAATTTTGTCAATAACTTCTTTTTTTTAATCATATTTCACAAGAAATTTAACAGAAGTTCCATCTGAATTTTTTTTCTCTTGGAAATAATAAAAAAAAAAACCGAACAAAAAAATAGCAACATTTTTTACGTATTCATGCATGTTCATGATGTTGCAAAGTACACCATAAAAGTAGCATTTTGGAGCGAATGCTTGGTTGGGATGGGGGGTTGAGGATCAGTAAGTTTTCGTTTGCCAGAAATAAAGTTTATTTAGAATCTGTTTCACAAGGTTGAAGTTAATGTATCGATCATTTACCTTGTTTACCAGAATTATTTATATATTGTTCCAATTATTTCCTTATTGCAAGGACCAATAAGGCTTGTCCAAGGGACAAGGGCTGTACATAACAGTTCAGGAATTCTTGTCCAGAACTTCTGTTTGCATTATGAATTATATTTTTTCGGTTTTTATATTGGTTCAAGAAAATTGTATTATCCAGATACCGATAGAGCATTTTGAGGAGTGCATGTCTTGACTCAACCATTGTCTTCTTACTGGTATATTATATATTCCTATTTGGGAATTTCAGGGGTTTTTTTGGTAAAATAGAAGAAATTTGGCATTGGGAAGGGGCCGAAATTCGGCCCCAAAACAAGGGAAAAAACCCTGTAATTTGTCCTAAAGTTTCTTTCCATTGACAGCAAATTTCATTGAAACTCAGCAGAATATTTCATTCGAATATCATCCATATGCATCTTGACCCAAGTCAGTGATATCGGCCTACGACCAAATTTACATGTAACTTGTACGGCCTACATGTACATGATGTAGTATGAATTGTTTCCCAAGCAATGATTTTTCTGATGTATATACTAGTATGTAATTAATGTTATAAAGTTCACAATTGTAATGGATTATCAAAATCTTAAACAGTACCGGTAATATAAATATCGTAATCAGAAGGGTCTAGTGACCACATGTACGATAATCAGGAGAGCACTACTTGGTTCCTGGTAATTAATTTAAATGGAAACTGAGGAGCTCACAAGACTGAAGTGAAAGCCTTAATTGGTCTCACGAAAATTAAATTAGTACTTGTTAAATGATTAATATTGTTATGTTTTGAAAAACCGTAAAGCACTGAACAATCAGGTGAGAGTCCATCAACACCATTACACCATGCACCTAGGTCCCATCCTCTAATAATGCTGTTTATTGTTCTAAATTCACATTTGTAGTAACAATTACAAAAAGTACATGTATTAGATGTGTACCAGAGGATCATTTACATACTGTACCAGTGGCAGATTCAAGGGGATGGGGCTTAGGGGACGTATGCCCCCCCCCTAAAATTTGCAAATTATACATGTAGGTAAAACAATCATTTTCCATTTATTTATAGAAGAGTAAACATCAGTAGATATCAACTACCTTTTAGTTAATGTAATTGTCAAATGCATCAATTTCAATTCTTTAAACAATCACAGTCCTGAAAATGGGTCCTATAAGGCCTAAATGCATGAGCTTCCAGGGGGTTTCCCTGCCCCCCCCCCCTACCAGGGCTCTGCCCTGCATGCCCTGGACCTGTGGCAGTCCCCAGACCCTTTGCCTATATTTACGCCCCTCTAACTCAAAAGCTGGAGATGCCACTCAGTGTACATTGGTGGATATTGACATATAATATTGTCATATCCCTGACAGCTTGCTGTACACAATGATGCAGATGTTAAAATTAATGGCATGCAAGTTGAAATTTCAAACCACTCCTATCATATGCCTATACTTGAATATGCATATTTATATTGGTATATGTACATTTTCGTTCGTTAAACAATAAAGTCATTATAGTAGGACATATATTAATTGTTCTATATGATACAAAAAAAAGGTACAATGGATATGCTACCACCACTCCAGACCCTTAAAGGCCTAATATTCGCTATTTTCGAAAACTAGAGTTCATTTCCATTTGAGACAGTATCTTCCATAGACTGATTATGACGTCATCAAATTCTATGGAAATAGTCTTAAAAGTCTGGGAAATGACGGTATAAAACCGATGTTACCATACCATTTTCATGACGTCACAATGGTTTTACGTCAGATACTGTCTGTAAGGGGAAAAAAAAACCTGTATTACGCAAAGACTCAATATGGCATCTCAGCTGTAATGCAAGGGGCTGTAAGGAGATCTTCATTGGGAATATGATCCTTCTTTCTGTCTAGTAATCACATGTGAAATATCTAATGGCCAATTACATTAATCAATAAAATTAATGGCCAATTACACGATTAAAAATATATATTTATACTACCATTAAAATTTGAAGGTGGTCAAGCATGATGAGACTCAAGGAGAAATGTTAGTCAAGGTCATTAGGGTCAAGGTCAAACATTTTACAGATGGCATGCCTGTTTTGACCAGTCTGTTTTAAGGTTACATTTATGATGTACCGGGTATAATGGTATGTTCCAACTGATGATTATTGAAACTGGTATAATGGTTCTTAAGGAAGGTTAAGATTCCCCAAGAATAGAAAATTATGTTGCGAGGTAAGTTAACTGCTTCTCTTTATAAACATAAATTTCAGAACTGTAAAGTAAATGGATCTTCATGCTGTTTTTGAATCATGTTAATAGTACATTCTAGAAAAGAAAGCTCGAGGGGATCTCCAACTAGACTTAGTTGTAGAACCCTGACACAAAGCATCAAATCTTAAGAGTAACACATAAACAATTGACCCTTCCAATTGCGGGAAAATAATGCAAAATTTCGTGACGTCACAAAGCTTTTACCTCGGACAAACAAGCTTCGAACCGTCTTCCGCCGCAACGTCATAGGTTCCTTCCACTACTTTCCACTCTCAATATGACCTTGCCTTCACCCCTTAGGTCCCATGTATTTTTCAAATTAATTAAAAAGGAAATTACATAAATTCAGATTGAAGATAGGGATAAAGTTAGAATAACTGCTCTAAATTATGGCGCCAAAAATTAAAAGTATTCGCATTTGTTGTTTTCCGACGTCATTAAACTACAATGACGTGACGTCATAATAGGGCCGCCGACAGAAATCCTGTCGAAACTGGGGACCCCTGAATCCAAGGGTACTTTGTAATGAAGCGTCTGGCGGAATGCGATGAAACCCTTGGTGCACCAAGATGGCTTCGAACCTCGGTCAAACATCGAAATTGCATTGTGACGTCATGGAATTTCTCCAATTTTTCCCGCGTTCGGAAGGGTCAATTTACCGTAGCTGATGTTGAAGTCTTACATAGATTATATACATATGTAATTTGAGTGTGTTGAATCAAGGAATCATGATAGGACTTTTTATTAAGTTAAATAAAGTTTCTGTTTTTGATTATTTTACTGTTAACTTGGGACTGGTATCAAGTTACAATTTGAATATAAATGAGTGCAATGTATCCATTTAAATGGTGAACAGTGAAGCTCAATTTAGAAGTGATGAATGATTGATAAGATACCAATTAAAAGTAGAGAAGGACATTGATTTTTGTATTGAATGAGACAGTAATTAAATTGAACATTGAATGAGACAAACCAAGTACATTTTGTACATGTAGTACAACAAATAAAATCACGTTTTCTTATTATCAGTTATGCTAGTAGTGCATGGGAAGGAATTTTTGGATGGACCATTTTCCATGATTTTTTCTAAAAATGTCAAGTGGCCATTTCTGAAGAAATTGCACAGATTTCTAAGGGCCATTGGTGTCCCTGACCTTCCAAATCAATGATTATGAAAAACCAAAAAAAAATTGCATGCACAAGTTCATGTCTACTTGAAGGGGGGAGGGATGAAATCAGTATCTTTTAAGGTTTGATGTCCCTAAAATGGACCTGTATAAAACACAATTATATGCACATATATCAGGGGCTTAAAATCCTTTAAAGTTGTAGCAGAGATGCATGATGTTTTAGATGATTCTAAAACGTAAGGCCTGATGTTTGATATTGTATGAATGATTAGAATAAAAAAATTCTTGGTCCAGAATAGAGATTCTAATTCTAAACATTCACAAATAAGAACGAAAACAAGGATTTCAATACATTGTATTTTCCATACACGACGAAAACTTTTATTATAACAGCATACTACTGTCGACCTCTCTATGATGTTTTACCAATATTCGACAATTGAAAACTCAATTTTCCAAAACATTGGTCACCATACCCTGGACTGGAGTAATTTTGAAAATGTGCCCGGCCCTTTCATTTTCACCTTGCCAAATCTCCCACCCACCCACCTTTCCCGCGTGGTCATGAAGGTGTACTCTGGGTGATTTCCTGTACCCTTCAAGCATTTAGGATTGGTTGAAGTCTTGTTTTAGGACGTGTTAAGTAATGTTTACATCCAGGTACACACATTACACCTGATCCTTCTGTAAAGGTCCCATCCCACACCTTGTTATTACAGGTAAACCATCCACATCAGGTGTAATCTCATGTAAATTAGGTGTAGCCAGAGGGGTTATATAACATGGTCTTTTTCTCTCTATCTGTATTGACTGTCTCCGTGAATCCAGTCATGGCCCAAACACTTGTTTTTCTGCTATGATGGTTACAAATGACAAACCCCAGACAGTTGTCACATATAACGAGCCAAGAGCGTAGGAGTCAATAAAACGTAGGGAAAATTAAACATCACCCCCTATTAATTACTAGCATCATGTATATTTAGAGAGTATGCCTCAGTTTCTATATCATATTCTTCAATAGATCTATGCCTCAGCACCATTTAACTCCTGAATACATCATACACTGTTTGGGTGACTAAGGAAAGGAAAGTCCGATCAATAGAAGTAATCGGTAGCATAAAAATGTTATCAATAACATAATTTAACAGAATTGAAAGTATTATATAAGATAAAAATAAAAGAACTGCACGAATACATGGATGACATGATGACATACAAATATCAACGCATGGCTTTCGGACTGTGCATGGGACCTCTAGTTCAGCGGTTCACAGACTTCTGTCGTATTTCGACGTTTCGTCATATGATTTGTCACACGCAAAGTGTGATGGATGGACTGAGAAATTTTATAGTTGGTATGACAGGTATGCCCTCCAAATAAGGAAGTCATTTAGCTGGCTGTTATGAACTTACCGCGAGTTACCCCAAATTACGTTCATAATTTTCTCGTCTAGGAGTAAGAGTAAGCGACACGTTTTTTACAAAGTCCACTTAATTGGCGATGATTGCAAAATACTATTACTTAACCTGAATAATTGTTTTAACATCGCTCCCCCATCTCACAAAAATTGTTTGAACGACCCTCCCAATATTCTCAAAAACACCATACAGTCCCTTTCCCCCGGGGTCCGGACCCTATTTCTTGATTCGCGCCTTCTGTGGTATTATGTAAATGTGTTACACTGACCCGCAAATAAATCTTTGGAGCAATGAAAATAACAATAAATCACAGCACAGTCACAAAGAATATAAATTCTTACTTTCTTTTCTTTACTTGCCAATGAAACAAAAATATTATATGAATATGATATGTAACTCGTCGCAACTGACGCATAAAGTTTAATAATACTTTATTGATGCTTTCCAAAATTTTGCCATGCACGATATTTTACCGTGTGAAATGCATGTATTTAACTTTTCTTATAAAATTAAAGAATAGTTTTACTAGGTTATTGGATGTTTGAGACTGTTAAAGTTCTCACCAAATAAGACTAAGAGATATTTTTCATGTCAGGATCAGTATCAGAGATTCGGGAGAGTACATTGCAGTATTCTTTTATGTCGAACTTAGTGTTGTAACGATTGTCGCCGCTATCGTCGCTGAAACTTAAAAGTCGCTGACTATCGACGATAATGGTTTTGAAAATCGATTGTCGCTGATGAAGTTACTTTGACACGAAGTCCGCCATGTACGACCATACTGGCTTTAGAAAGAAAAAGGAAGGTCTTCCTTCTCAAGCAAACTTCAAGATTTTGTTATTAAGAACAAGGAATGTTCATCATTTAATTTATTTCCACGATTTTAAATTAAAATCAGATTCTTAAATCACAAGCACTGGGTATATTCTCTGTCTGAAAAGATACAAAACATACACCAATTTCAAACAAGAAAAAAGTCCTATTGTTCCAATTGTGGTATCGACTGTACTCCTCCGATTGTTTCCGATAATCGATAGTAAAATTTTTCCGATTTTACAACACTAGTCGAACTGTTGAATGACCAGCGCCGGTAGGGCTTCCTTTCTTAGTTTAATGTGTACATTCCAAGTCTTATGATGGTCAAAGTCTTGTCATGTACTTGGAGTGTGAAAATACCAAAGGTTGACTTTTAAATATTGACCTTGTTTGTAGTGTGAAATTACCAAAGGGTTGACCTTGAGACATTCGTTTAAACATATTTCATTTCCATATACGAAACTTGGATAAGGCAAAAGTTTAAACAACGTTATAAACGCGTCTCTCCTACACTTTCTTACATAACATTGATAACAATTTCATGGTATTGACTTAGTTGGAGTGTGAAATAGTGATGAACCAATTGTCGCCGACAATCGATTGTCGATCGCTAAAACTCTTTCGATTCCGATTATCGATTTCATTTTCTTACAATCGACTGTCGCTGATAGAAAGGTATTTTGTGTAAAGGTATTTATTTTCCTCTTTTCACATGTAACGTAAACCGTTACTTGTTTAACTTCTTTAAATCATTTGTTGTCTTGAATGTAAACATGCAGACACTTTGAAATTGAATGCTTCATATTTTGTTTTCAGCAAAGTTTTCTGAATTTTATGCAGAAAAATACAAATTTTCAATCTTTTATGTTCCATCTTTCATGGACTTTTGTTTTCCGATTTAAATCGATAATCGATCGGTTTACTCGTTCCGATTATTTTCCGATAATCGATTCTTAAAAAGTCTTCCGATGTACAACACTAGTGTGAAACTAGCATGGCATTGTTGACCATCATTGAGACTTTGCTTGCATGGAGTGTGAAAAAATCAAGGATTAACCTTGGGGCATTGGCCTTGCTTGGAGTTTGAAACTACAACAATTGCCCTTAAGGTATTGACCTTGCTTGAGATGTGAAACTACCAAGGGTTGACCTTGAGACATTGACCTTGCTTGGGATGTGAAACTGCCAAACGTTGACTTTGCGACGTTGACCTTGCTTGGGATGTGAAGCGACCAAATGTTGACTTTGCGATGTTGACCTAGCTTGGGATGTGAAACTGCCAAATGTTGACTTTGCGATGTTGACTTTGCTTGGGATGTGAAACTGCCAAATGTTGACTTTGCGATGTTGACTTTGCTTGGGATGTGAAATTGCCAAAGGTTGATCTTGCTTGGGATGTAAAACTGCCAAAGGTTAACTTTGCGACATTGACCTTGCTAAGGATGTGAAACTGCCAAATTTTACTTTGCGACATTGACCTTGCTTCGGATGTGAAACTGCCAAATGTTGACTTTGCGACATTGACCTTGATTCGGATGTGAAACTGCCAAATGTTGACTTTGCGACATTGACCTTGCTTGGGATGTGAAATTGTGTGGGGCTGACCTTGAAACATTGACCTTCCTTGGAGCGTGATCTACCAGCGAGGGTATTATGTTTCAGAGGGACATGATACTATTAATAATTTAAGAAGATTTCTCTTTCATATAAAGTGTATTATCATATTCCTATTTTGCAGAATTTGGAATTCCACGGCGTAGTGAGGTTTTATTTTCAAGATGGCGCCAACGTTGTCACCAAATGTATCCGTGTGGCCAGCTCGGCAACCACACAGGAAGTGGTGGACGTCCTCGTGGAGAAGTTCCGGCCAGACATGCGCATGCTTACAGCCAATAAGTACGCACTGTACGAAGTCCATGCAAACGGCGGTATGTATTAACGCATGATTGTCGATCCATACGACTTTTAAAAGTCGTTCCAAACGACTATAGTCGATCCAATGTGAAGTGAAAAAAGGAGATGGAAAATAGTTGCCGCGTTACGCAGATAGAAAACTAGTTAATAGTTCTCTCTGATGAAACGAACACAATAACGTTAATAAAATACTATTTGCGAAATTCGGCGACCGTAAATATGTAAATGTAATTGGTGAAGAATTAGAAACAGTTGAACTTCATAATTTTTTTGTGTTTTCAGATTCCTGAAATGTTTTTAAAAATCTACGATAAAATCTTTGGAAATTGAAGTCGAACGCTCAATAATAGACAATCATAATGTAAGAGGTGTAAAGCTAATTACAATGTATTGAAGAAAGGACTTTTAAATCTTGTTATATCATATTGTGGAATTGATCTGCCCCTCATACTTGGTATGTCAATGTTTGTATAGAATGCCCTCTCTTCTATTGTTTAAAGTTCAGTATTAAGGTTTCCAATATGTGGCACTCCATTTTACTTATCGTATTTTACCATGCCATTATAATTTATAGGGTCGATCCTTCAATGACATTCTTGTCGAGTGTCCAATTGTTTCTTATGAGATTATTTTTCATATGTTTAAAATTTAGCTCATACTGCACAGTCTCTTGAGCATCAATAGACCGTTTTAATGCACCAAATGAAGTCGAAAAACAGGAAGACAAGGTAGAGCCGAAGGGCGAACTGTTTTGCCGGCCTATCTGAGGCCAGCATCTGGCAAATTTCAGATGGAAAAGCGAGTTGATAGCTTAATGAACGTAAATATTTGTATAGATAAGGCCAATTTAAAGTCCTTAAATATTGTCACTGCATTTGTATGGCTCTAAACGTTTGGATATTAGCCAGAAATTGCGCTGTCAGAAACTGCAAAAACAAGAGCGCATTAACTCTCGACAAACAGGGATATTGACATTTTTATGTTGACCAATCACTAGTAAAAGGGAAAATAGTATTTTATAGTTTTTGGTGTTTTTTCTGTTGCTGTTGCTGTAGCAGATTGCCCCCCCCCCCCCCCAACCTTCCCCTTTCAAGTTTTGGTAGACTCGCATTCGTTTTGACTAATTTCATTTTGAAAGGACTTTTACTGTGTAATTTTGTTGTCCTTGAAATAAGATTCATATGGAGGGAAACTAAACCATTTATATTGTCTATTTCGATGCAATGACAGTACTGAACATTTTTACATTGCACAGATGGTGAAACTGAAACTGTTTATAAATGGTAACTTGACAATATATTGTATTCTCCAACTTGTGGGTCCTGCGTTCTTTTGAGATGTAGAGGTTACGATGACCTTGTAGGGAGCATTCGATGCTATCAACAGACAGCCTGTTTTAATTTCTCCCAATCACTCATTCTTAACTGAATTCTCAGATATCCACAAGAGCGGGTCTGGAATTCAAGATGTCACAAGTTGTGTGTGTGTGTGTGTGTGTGTGAGAGAGAGAGAGAGAGAGAGAGAGAGAGAGAGGAGGGGGGGGGTTACAAAACGAAAGTTCATGCGATGTTAGTTTAATTAATAGTTAAAAGACAGTGACACATTGGGCAAATCTTAATGTTCTTTTTGCATATGAAGTTAAGAAAAGGGAAACAGGGAAAGATGGAAAGGGGGGGGGCTTGGCCATTTAATGGCAATTACCAATTTCCCGCTTAGATCCGCGCATGATTTGCTATGAATGTCTATCTCGTGTTTCTGATAAAAATACAATTATTCTGATGCGTTTGTTATGAGAAACAAAGGCTGCGTCCAAATCCTACGTTTCTGTTTGGTATGTTTTCTATGCTTGGAATGTAGAGTACGTTTTGTTCCAGTACGTAAATATTTTCATAATCGTATAGTAATAAGGTTGTACTATGATCATTTCTGACTCCATTCCGTATCTTGCCGGAGGGACTCAAGACGAAGCTATAGATAAGTCCCAAATAAAGCCCAAATATGATATTAGATACATATCTCTATCGTAATGCCTTTGTGGGCCATTGAAGCAGCGTGCCCCTGTTTAATGGGGTCATTAAACCTCCCTGTTTAAGGGCCCACGTAACCGACACATCTATCCATAAATATTATAGCAAAATAATTGAAGCCATCTATCACACTGTATTAAATCAATCAGGGTTCACTGCGCCAATTAGAATCAATTGCAATCAAAGCGTACGTGAAATTGAAGCCAGGATGTCAGATTTTGATGTTGACAAAGTACATATGTCTTGTCGTCTGTCGGTTCGTTCGTCTATAAACTTGAAAACTGATGCTTGGCACTTTGCAGGCGTATTTTCAATGTCGAACCTTTTCAGATCTATATCCATCCATCAAATGCGGCCATAAGATACCTTTTCTTTTGTAACAAACATTAGTCTTAATAAGTTTTATAATTTACATTGGAAAGTGAAATAAAAGTTTTGAAATAGGCAAACCTAGAGAGGAAGATAGGAGGGTGTCAGAAAGTATCCCCATGGCTCTTTTTTTTCTTCTTTTTTTTTTTTTTGGATGGAGCAAAATGGAGTGTGGTTAAACAAATTCTCAGTTTTATGAACTCCCAGGTCTGACACCACCCTCCCCCACCTTTCATTTCTCCGTGGAACTACTTCTTCACCACACAAGAGTGTGGTCGTGGGAACTCCAGTCTCAGATCAAAAGATATTTTTTTCGATACTAGTAGTATATATGCATATACAGTCCTTGGTTTTACGTTTGTCAACTTTTCCAACCACAAATATGCCAGAAGATCAAATATTTGCCATACTGTGTATTCTATAAAGACTGCATAGAGCTGACTTTGGGTAGTGTAAAAATGAATAAGGGAGGGGGCATTTTATTATAATAAAATCGTACCATGTACGTAACTATTGAGCAAGTAGATTCTTATTTATCATATTGAATCTATTTGTATGTTACGTATCGTATTATTCAGTATTCACTGAACAAATGTTTCTGGTATCTTTCAAATGCAAAGACATGCCCATTGAGATCATGTACTGCATTGGCTCACTGACTGACACATGTAATTGATCCCCGACGCGGACCATTCCATGCAAGTGACTTTCAGCATGTTTCATTGAAGTTTTACAAATGTCATGTCATAGTTCGTAGCCTTCTAAAATAAATCTTCCATCTTGGTTTCAGATGAGAGACGATTACAGGATGCGGAGAAGGTCTTGTACGTACAGCTGAACTGGGGGTCTGACGTCAGGGAGGGCAGATTCCTACTGAAAAAGGAGGTCAGTATACTCCGGATACACGTAACACGAGCTAAAATCTATGGTCGTGTGTAGATGGTCTGACGGATGTAAAAGATGACCAGTTTTCACAGCTACATGTAGCAGGAGGAGATACATGTAGCATTGCTCTATTCTTGGTCAAGAAATAATTGACCATCAAAAGAAATGGAGCCTTTTGTGAAGATTTTCGTGAAGAAGTCCTCCAGGCTATTGCATGTTTGTCAAAGAGAAATTTAGGGTATCAGAAAAAAAGCTAGGAATATAAAAGATTTAGGAATTATGTGTCTTTAACAAAAAAAGGAAGATATAAACCAAGATATAAACCAAGTGCTTTCATTTTCATGATTCTGGTGACACATGTACTAAGTGTTGATTATGAGATACAGTATATGTACATAAGGAAAGAAAATGGGAGGGGGGGTTGGGGGGTGTAGCCCGCGGTCCTTTTTACATTATTCTACCTCCAGATAGTGCATATAGTAGTAGTACATGTATGTATGAAGGGCATTCTATTCCGATCGAGTTCCCATAATAAATCGGAATGTCTATAATCATGGAATATGAATATAAGACCGTGGAACGTTACAAACATATTGTCTTTTTAACATGGCTCAGCAAATTTCTCTTTGAGTTTCTTGACGAGCCAAAAACGATTATCTCTAAAGGGCTGTTAGTTCTTTATCAAATCGCCTTTAACTACAAGCAAAATCTTCTATCTGATCGCAAAATATGTTACATGGACATCGCAATGTATTTTTAAGTGCTTTTAAATCCCTCCCAATAATAGAGTCTTTTCAAAGAGGTACAAATGATCGTTGTGGCGGAATAGAGGGATTTTATACTTACTAACAAAGACTAGGCCTGACAGGGTACAATCTACCGTGTCTATATGAGACAGCGAACTTACTGTAGATGTAAATGAGAATCCTCCCATATAAGTATAAGGTTGGCTTAAATGGTGGGAAAAGTCGCGCGGATTAAAGGAGCGGGAGGGAACTAATTTGTTTCTTTAAAGAGTGCATGGGCGGATCCAGAAAACAATTTTGGAAATGGGGGGGGGGGGGGGGGGGAGATATGAGACGGCGGTATCAAAATTTCTTAGAGAATTTGGGAAAATATTTTTTGCTATACCACAAGGGATGGTGTCTGGTAGTCTGCACCCCTCGAAAATGTCTTAACTAGATACGCGCATGTAAAAATTTCCACTCTATTTTCAGTCTTGGGGTTTCACGACATGCTTAACTTGGATGAAAGACGCTTTGAGGGTTTACAAGGGCATGTTGATGCATTTCATTTTCGATAAGAGGAATGCGTACTGAACTTTAAAGGCGTTATTGATTGATCTGTCTTGCATGCAAGTCGTATGCTAGCAGTACAAGCGTCTTTTGTTACTGAGTGCAAGCGCGGATCTAAAAAAAAAGGGGGGGGGGGGGGGTAGAGGGTTCAGCATGCAAGAGATCCCCTTCCCTTGAATATGCAAAAAAGGTGCCTCTTGACTTTGTTTTTGCACATTTTTTTTTCAAAATGATAGCCCCCCCCCCCCCTGGAAAAAATGTAGATCCGCCCATGGAGTGCACGGATAGAATAAAACATGAAAGCGAGTATTGTCCAGCTTTTGAATACACATCCTCTCTTATCTCTCCATGCAGAGATTAGATATATAGTCGTCTAAGGTCACTCCAGGGTCAAGGGGACACTATTGTCCGGTATAGATACAAAGAATTCCGCCATCAGACAGGTAGCGCAATTCGTATTATACAGGTTGATACTACAGAAAGAAAAGGTCCCTAACAGGTTAAATATACCTAGCAGCGATTTGTACTAGCGCAATCATTTTAATTGCATTTTAATGATAAATGGTAGACCTAAAACCGCCTACCACGGCGAAATTTAAGATAAATTCATCATGCAAACCACTTTAACCATGAGATACGTTTATATTTCATCGATCAATTACCGATCAATCAGCCATTCAAAACACGCAGCAGAATCAATTTGCCATCTTTAAATAATTTACTCTGAATTTGTTAAAAAGAGACTTGTTTATTTGATCGCAAACCGAGTAAAATGTTTGTAATTGAGATGTAAGGATCTGTTTATGGAGTTAGATTGAGTATTTACATTTTGTGATAGGTGGATATCCGAAGTTCTAAGTATCACAAGAGAAGGATCAATTGATACTGTGACATGCAATTTAGTATAGCTACATCGACGATTTAGACCGTAGCTATCTGAAACAAAAATCTTGGCAGAATTCGCCTGTAAATACTCTGCATTGCCTGACACGCACGGGTCACTTAAGACCCTAAAGTGCACGAGAATGTCAAATGGTTAAGATATTGAGATAAAACCTATTCAAAAAAGATCAATCCATCCATCCGTCCGTTTGTCCATCAGTCTATCAGTGCTAAATGTTTAACCTTGAGCATAACTTTTGAACTGAAAGATACATTGTGTCCTTGGCCTTGATTGAAAAGGTTGACCTAATTTTGAAAAAAAAACCCTTTTAGTGTAGCTTTTGGTTTGATTGTTAATTCAAAGATCAATTAAACATTCCCATTAACATTTTGTATAATGTAACATACATTTATATATAACTACAGGGAGTACCTACCATCTCTCCACATGCCGATAAAGAAAATCAGAACTTCAAGAGAAAGCTCTCCAAGAGGGAGAAAAAGGAGAAGAAGAAGCTGGAGAAAGAACAGAAGAAGAATGAGGCTGCAGGTGTGGCAGAGAAACTCTACACGGAAATGCCGGAAACGCGCTTTACCCGCAGCATCTCCAATCCAGAGGCCGTCATGAAACGGAGACGGCAGCAAAAAGTGGAGAAGAAGCTACAGCAATGTAGGGGACAGGACGGACAAGGTCTGTGGTCAAATATAATGTCACAATGAATATATAGGGTTTCAAAGAGATTATGCATTTAATGCAGTATTTATGGGGGAACTGATGGGATTTTGCATCCCAAGAGCTCAAAGCATACAGGGATTTTAATCACACAAGTATAGTTTCATAAATGCTGCACGAAATATAGTCAACAATGATTAAATGATAGGGTCCACTTGAATCAATTTTGTCTTTTCATATCATATTTTTTTATCCATTGAATCAACAAAATCAAATGACAAATTTTCGTTTTGTCATTCCATTGTGTTGAGTGGGTAAAACACAATATTACAAGAGAAAACCTTATTTTGAAAAAGCAGATGATGTTCTTTATCACATTTCGTACAAATTTTAAAAAGTCGCAAAAGCCATCAACACTTTTACTATAATAACCACTAATTGTGCTAGCCTGTAAAAGGATTCTGTCCTATTAGACCAATTTCAAGGTTTAAATCACATCAAAAATGTACCACAATATGTATTAATTGGATTTATCCACCCGGGAACTTGGTCTGAATTAGTATATAACATCAATGTGGTAATATTTAATGGGATTAAGGCAAATAGAGTCAGATTATGTTAGATTATCCACCATGATCTTTAACTGTTGTTTTAAGCACTTTGGCCTAAATGTCCTAGCTTACTTATTAATAAGGATTTACGTCCCTAAGCCGAGGGGATCAGTGACCTTAAGTAAAGTGTGTCAAGACTCAGCTACTTTTGTCGATAAGTAGCATATGATAAATGGCCCACCAGATAAAGTTGATTGATTTCCCATTGGTTGAATGCATCCTTTGACAATACAAATCAATTTTTTATAGGTATTAGATACATTCCTAAATAAAGAATGAATCGTTTTTTTTCCCCAGTGGGCCCTTTATCCTATCGTCCATGATCTAGTGTGAAATCAGCTTGTTTGTAAAGCTTCAGAGCTACAATTGGTTTTTGTAATATTTTTCCTTTAAAGGAAAAGTTTTGAGGGTAGGGACTATCAGTGAAAGGCATATTTTTTGTAATCATAAAGAAATTAAGTCGAATTACTTCTTTCTATTAAAACAGTAGCTGTATAGAATAGTCACAGTTTCAGTGTAAGATTTTACAGCTTCAGAACAGAACCCCCACCTCCTCAGCATTTAAATTTCAAAATAAATCCCTTCCCTATACCAGTCCCCATGCCTGCACCCCCCCCCCCCCCCCCCCCTTATCTTACATATTTTGTAGATAATGCATGTATGTTTTGTAAATGGCATATTGTAAGAGTCCGATTCTATATTAAATTCTATATTTAGGTGGAACTTTGAAGATTTACGGAGAGACAATTCGGCCTGACGTACCGTACAAAACCTTACTGCTGTCCACTGCTGATACCGTGAACTATGTCATCAAGGAAACCATGGAAAAATACGGTCTGGAGAAGGAGGACCCTGACGATTACTGCCTGTATAAGGTAAGTGTGAACTCTGGATCAGAATATCTTATTTCTAATCGGAACAAGTATAACAATAGACAATTTCGCATTACCGCAGTCGACTTGCATTTTACACATCCTTAGACCCAACATCACATGATTTGATGTTACTTTTAACTGTGATGTCGTTTCTGATTTATGATGTCACAATTTGAAATAATGTCGAAAGTAGTGATGTTAGGTCTTGGAGTGCCTAAATGCAAGTCTGCCGGTAATATGAAGAATATGGAATAACTCACAAGTTCCTGGATTTGAAAAGACTGACATTAAGGTAAATGGCTGCTACATTAGCTTAAAAAAGCATCAGATATATGAAATCATGAAAGCATGCATCATGAAAATAAATGCAAACGATAGAATTTTGTTGCATATAACAATGAAGTGATAAATCTGACTTGTATATCTCTTTTACAAGCGAATTTGTAACAGGAGCAGTGATGACATTGTAGGATTTTCTCATTTTCACTGAGACATTAAACATGTTAAATTGGTGTTGGCAATCTCAAGCAAATATCAGTGTGTTTTCTACTCACCTGTTTTAAGTACATTTTGTATCATCTCATGCTTTGTATTTGACAGGTGCTTGTACCCCCAGGGGAGAGGGAGTACCATGGGGGTGTGATAGGGGAAGAGAGGATCATGGAAGAGTATGAGTGCCCCCTCGCTATAGCCATGGATTATCCACCATCTAAAGGTGAAAATAATCTTATTCAAAAAGTCGTTAACTCGGAACCTTGAAGTATGTAAGGTAGAAATACTCAACTTTGAGTCGTGAGTCAGGAAAAAAGCATGCAAATAATCTAGAATTTGAGTAAATACTTTAGAGTCAGGCCAAGGAGAAAAAGAAAAACAATTGGTTCTCAGGCCTCGCCACATATGTGTTTTACCCCCTGCATTCAATTTTTTTTTCAACCAAAAAACGTAAAAAAAATCTAATGCAAGTATATACATTCAGAAAATTTATGCTTTTGTTGTTTACTTGAGAGAAAAAACCATGAAATTCCAAACTTGAAAGTTTTGTTGATTTATATGAATTAATATGAATGATGAGTCAAGTGGAAAGATAATGCATTCTTCATTCATGTAAGCTGGATTTAATGATAGATTGTAAATATTTGGTATAATGAAACTCAATTTGCATATCAGGCTCCCCTTAAAATTTCAGGCACTTTTATGTTTCATTTGAAACGGAGACCACAGGATTCGAAGAAGAAAACCAAGAGGCAGAGGGCTGTTTCCCATGATGATCTGCGTTACAATCGAGACGAGCAAGCCCCGCAAGCAAAACCACCAGTACCTAGAGGAACTTAATCCAGGTACTAGAAACACGAAAACACAATCTGTTAATTGTCTGAATTTATGACTAGTGAGTGTCGAAGTAACTTACACTTCAGTGTAACTGATGCATAACTTATGCATGTTAAAAGTAGTTTCAAGATTTTTTTCGAGTGCGCAGAACTGACTGTTTCCTTGAAATACTGCCAGATCGTTTATTTAATAATACACGCATCACTGATTCTCAAGTGCTCTACTTGTAATGCCTCTACAGCTTCTGCTTTATCAACGGATTGTAAATTACATTATAGCCATAGGTTAAAAGAAAGTGAAAAGCTTTAAACATATGTTGTTGAAAGGAGAATTCAGCTTTATTTTTGGTTGTTATTATCTTTCAGATGGTTCAGAGAATCCTAAAGGCAAGCTCTATCATCTGAAATTAAAGTACACTGAAGTGGGCAGCGACCCTTCCATGCCTATAAGAGTAGGTTTAAATGTATTATTTTCATTTAGCTGTTTTCTGTTTTTACATATATCCTTCATAATAGAAAAAAGAGGAAAATAGTTGGTCTTTTTTTTTTTTTGGAACTCATAAGTTTGTAAAATGTGTCCAATCCATTTGCACATGGGTAAAAAAATATCTTTCAGTAAGTATTATATTCAAGTATCTTGAGTTCGATTCACCAACTAGAAAACATTCCTTATCTTTCAATTTAAAATACCTTCTACTTTCCAATACAGAAGATCGCAAACACTTCTAACCAAGGTTATACAGATGTTTTAGGCACATTTTTTGATTGTTTTCCATTGTTTTGAAGTCATCAATTTACTTGGGCAGAAAAGTTGCCCAAGTTTTGAACAATTATTAAGATAGATGATTAAAGGCAAATCAGAGTGGACACCCTGTATATGCGATCTTGCGTAATTCTTGGTAATTACCCTTACAAATTAGAATTTGACTGCCAACAAAAGATATTACTATAGCGAATGTTGAGGGTCATTTGTAAAAACAAACTGAACACCTGGCTTTTACATTCTTATTTACAGATACAGGGGCCCAGCATCATGCCTAGACACTGCGTTATTAGTCTGACCCAAAATGACGGCATCGTAATGGTAATGCCGGCAAGTCCTGATGCTGAGATGTATGTTAACAACATGAGAATCTTCGAAACCACTACTCTACAGAACGGCATGGTGGTCAGATTCGGAAAAATCAATTTCTTTCGATTCCTTGACCCTAATTATGAGGAGGTAGGTATCAAAATTATGTACAGAGTTGATGATGGATTTTAATGATTTGTTAATTTTAATCAAATGTTCTAAGGGGATTCAGAAATGCTTTAGTTTCAAGCTTTATCACAGATTTGATACGCATGATTTTGTACCAGATTAATAGATTTGATGAAACAATGATAAATTATCCTTTTGCAGTTTATTCATTGACGGAAAGTAATCATCAGTTTAAGAAAAAAAATTTTAAATGGAAGACTCTTTTAATTTTGTCAAGCACTGAATTTTTTTTTTTTTTTTATTGACATCATATAAACCCATATTTATAACATCACATAAGGACCGGGTCAGTCCACTGAAATTTTAAAATGTTGCAAAAAGTGTGAAATTAAAGTAACATTAAAATTTTAATTGAATTTGATTGAAATTGTTTGTCCTAGAAGTTACGAAGAGGTCAGATTCCACCTGACGGAGCCCAGCAGAAACGGAACATGCCACAGCAGATGCAAGGGAAGCAACCCCTAGAAACAGACCTTGATGCAGACGTGCCAATGAATGGGCACGTACCTCACCATGCGGCCAGACCTCAGGAACCTATGGAAGTTCAACAAAGGTAGAGAACATTTTTGTTTAATCTGCCAAGCAAAGCTGTGGTTTAAATTTATATTCAGATTCAATCAATCAATTAATAAATATCAATGAAATTTGTTACAGCAGACCTGGTCACCAACAAATGAGTCCACGGAGAGAAGAGAGGGGACCTCCACCACCTCAACAAAGACAAATAGAAGATTTACTCCCTGCAGCACTAGAATTCCGAGATGACAGTTAGTAATCAATCCATTTACCTCTCTTAGTGTTTACAAAATAAATAGTCTATTCTTGTTTGTGTCATACGTAACGTGATTTCATTGGCTGATTACTATCGATGTACGGCATTTCAAAGATTTTGACTTTTATGCCCTGAAACCAATTAAATATAGGAATATGAAGTCATACAATTTAAGACTGCAAATACAGTCAAACCTGTGATAGACGGTTAGCTTTGGGAAAAACCAAACATGGCTGCTTAAGACAGGTGACCTTTCATTCAAGGTTGGTGATATAAGGAACCAAAACTGAACTTAATTACCATCTAAGGTACAAATAGGTTGCATTTCCAATCTTTTATTGGACAAATACAGCAATATGTTCATGATTATGCATATTAGTGTACAAAATGCATTAAAATCAATATTTCTACAAGTATAGATTTCAATTATTGAAATATACAATTTTACTTTTTTGCAAATAATGGTCGTAGAAAACAGTATAGGAAGTAATTTCAGTCAGAATTTTGTTGACTGCTGGCCGCGTTGCGAGAGTGGCCGTTGAATTAGGTACTTTTATATTGCAAATCGTATTTGGGGAGTAAAAAGTGGCCGTTGAGAGGGAATGACCGTAGAGAACAAGTGACCGCAAGGACAGGTTTGACTGTAGTTTAAGTAGAAACATGACAGCTCCTACATGTAACTGTTTTTCAATAGTAATTACATGATTGAGGATTGAAAAACAATTCTCTTCAGTGCTGAACATATTTGTATGGAATAATATAAGGTGAAAGTAAAGTTTACTGATGGCGAGTAAGATGTGAGAAAGCCTAAAGAATTTTTTATTACTTGCAGAAGAGACAGACTTTTTCGCAGCGGTTATTCTTGATGGAAGCAATGCTGGAGTACAGTTTAAGCTTGCTCCTACATACGTGATATATATGGCTGTGCGGTACTGTATCACGGGAGGATATCGCTCCGACCTAGGACCCCAGGAAAAAGCTATCGCCACTTCTCATCTGGTCAGCAAAATTGCCGACTTTGTCACCAGAGCTATACATGTATGTTGATAGAATAGAACAATTTCTAATTTTGCCAAAGTATCTTTAAATATCAGATTGCATATCTTTAAGAAACACATTTCATTGTGATGTTGCTGGTGAAGATGCTATCTTAGCAATTATACATATAAATAAAAGCTTATAGTTGTAAGTGTGGAAATCCAGAGAGTCAACTTTCATAATTGACGAAGTTTTGATGCAAAATTGTTGCTTAGAATCTTTCAAATTTGTAAAATTGGTAAATTTGATATGCAGTAGTAATTGCTCATTTCAGACTAATTTCATTGTACCAACTCACTTTTTAGTGCTGATCTACATGTATATGATCATATGGGTATAAAGATTTTAATTGAAATATTACAATTTAGTAGAATATCTTTATAAAAAAACATATTTTTTTGACAACATTAGGAAAGTCGGGACAATCCAGCTGCCTTAGCCTTCTGGATGGCCAACTCGTCGGAGATTCTGCATTTCTACAAGCAAGACAACGATGTACAGCCGTTCAGCCAAGATGCTCAGGAGATATTAGCCGAGTCCGTACAGCTGTCCTTCCAACACCTGGTCAAATGTCTGCAGTATGACCTACAGAGAACAATGCCAGCTTTCCTGGAAGATCACGATGATGAAGATATGAATGGTATGTGTATAATTATGGGTATTCATAAATGATTTCCTGTATGTATCGGTTCTGAATTACCTTTGAATTAAGTGACAATTCTGAAAGAGCTGGAAGACAGAAAATTCAAAGATAAAGGAAAATTTTGAAAGTAATTCCAATAGAAAGTACATGTAGGTGGCAAGGTAGTGACGAATCTATGGTTGTTGGCTCATAATGTACATTATGGCCTTGATGAACATGAAATTTGTTAGTTTTAGTAAAATTGACATGTATTGAAATCAACAATTCTCCTTATCTGTCTTGTCTTTACTAGTATTGTGCCGATTATTGCCGATGTTGACGACATTGTCGCCAGACCCTTCCAATTACAATAATGGGTTAAGATACTAAAAATCGATTATAATCATGAAATTCAAAACTTTTTAAGAATGATATATTTGCGTCAAAAAAACCATAGTTTTACCAGAGAAGCAGTTCATAAGTCGTTTCAGTCGGCTGGTTTCATTGATTCGGATCAGTATGCATACTGGAATGAAACATTTTACTGGGTTTCAATAAAATTTGTGTTCAGTATTATGTAATGTATGGACAAATCTTGAAATATTTTACAGTTTTGCAGGTTAATACAAGAGTCTGATTATAATCGATAATCAATCCAAAGGCTTATCCAATTAATCAATTTTGATTGTTCTGTTTGATTCCCAACACTAACTTACTATGCATACTCAAGATTTTATAGATATTCATGCTGACTTACTTCCTGTATCAAGCCATGTTTCATTTTTCTGTGCAATAACATGCACTTTAAACTACCTTGTGGCACTTTATGTTCTACCAATTTTGCCTTTGTAGGTGACAGAAGAATGCAGTATAACCGCCGAGGTCCCATATTAGAGGACGTCCTTGATACGTTGTCATCGGCTATGAACCTTCTCCGTCGCTGTCGTGTCAATGCAGCCCTAACCATTCAGCTCTTCTCTCAACTGTTCCACTTCATCAACATGTGGTTGTTCAACATTCTGGTACGGGAACCCAACCATCAGTTGTGTACTCGGTTATGGGGACAACGGTTGAAGAGACGGTTAGGGAGTATAGAAGCTTGGGCGGAGAAACAGGGACTTGAGCTGGCTGCTGATTGTCACCTGTGTAGGATCAGTCAGGTGTGCATTTATGTTTGCTTCACTACACCTGAATTTTTAAAAATGATTGATTATCGAAAAAACACAATTTTCTTTAGAGTGAATGTGCTTCACTACAATTTAGCAAATTCAAAAATTATTGATTATCAAAGAAACACAATTTTCTTAAGAGTGAATGTGAAGTTTTAAGTTCATGTGTTGAAAATGTAGGGGATGGTCTCTCTTGCATGTTCATTCATCACTTGAAGAAATTCAAAACCAAAAATTTTCATATTTGAATTTTATTAATTCTGTTAAATCATTCTCTTGAAATCATTCTCTTGAAAAAAAGCCTTAGATTACTTTCCTGCATTCTTTTCTTGTAAAGACTAGAAATGTGTCATGTTTGGATCACGACTACATGTACATTGCTTTCTGAATTGTGAGAGCTTTCTAAAGAACTGCATGACACCCTTTATTTTTTCAGGCTGCTCATTTATTGCAAGCTGCCAAGAGTAGCCCAGACGACATCACCAACATTACATCTACATGCTTCAAACTCAATTCATACCAAGTCCGAGAGCTGCTCGTCAAATATATCTCAGGTAAGATTTGAAGAAAAACGTGTATATACATGTAAATAGTCATCGAATTTGAAAAAATTAATAGAAATAGATAAAAAGAAGTCCATAATTTATTATCATCATATCATTTGATTTTGTTATCTTCTAATTATCACAGAACCAGATGAACCCCCTATCCCACAATCCCTTATCGAGGGAGTTGTCAAAATAGCGGAGAATATGGCAGATGCCCAGATAAAGAACGACGGACGAGAGATTTGTTTAGAGGAAGATGCTGACCTACAGTTGCCGTTCCTTCTACCAGAGGACGGGTATTCATGTGATACGATCAAAGGCATTCCGAAAGGTCTGGACGAATTCATCGAGCCTCTTGCAAGAGCTGGTAAGTTGGAAATTCAAATTTTTTGAAATAATCATTCATCTTTTTCAAAGGATGATGTTTATTAAGGAGGATAACTCTGGCACCCTAGTGACTTGCATTGCACATTTAATTATGTAATTTGAAAAGAGTTTCCTCCCCATTACATTTTCAATTGTTGAATTGCTCAGATAGCAATATGGTCATCCTTCTGTCACTATCAAGAGAACAAAGCACATTCCATACCGAAATGAGACCTCCAATCTTATGTCTAGGGATACTGCTTGAGTTTATTTATTTCTGTTCATTGTAAATTGAAGGTATCCTCTGCCATCAAAAAGCAAAAAAAAAAAAAAGAAAAAGAAAAAAAATTAATGTAAAGCCCACTAATTTGTCCTTTGTTATACAAAATTCTTATAAATTTAATTCTGAGAAATAAGTTTAATGATGGTTAACATTCTTGAACTTTATAGGTCTTTGCCGTCTAACGCCACAGCCAGGATCCAGTGGGTCATGGACCATTTACATGAACGGGGATGAAGGAGCAAAGATTGACGAGGTAGGTAAAATTTTGTAGCAAGAAATGATTTTTGGCCGGATTGCAAAGCAATTCCAGTCTATAGATTGACGATGTCTGTCCGTCTGCCGTCAACATTTTGGTTAAAGTTTCTGGTTGAGGCAAAATCTAAGGAACTATATGAAGTAGAAACTTTATATTATACATGAAGCTTGCCCATCACAAGACCTTTCAATTTATGCTGTAACATTTGACCTAGTGACCTTGGACTTTGACCTAGTTAAAGATTTGGTTAAAGTTCCTGGTTTAAGGAAAATCTATTGAACTGTATGCAGTAGAAACTTTATATTATACTTGTAGGTTGCCTCTGACAAAATCTTTCAATTTATGCCGTATTATTTGACCTATTGACCTTGACCCAGTTAGTGACAAAAACTTACTTTGCAATCCGGCCATACCGTCTTTAGCAGTGTTTTATTAATGGAGACAACACTACAAAATTGTTCTTGAAGTAATTCTGTGTATTGGAAAGACAGAATATCATTGAACATAGTGATTTGTTGTTAGCACGGTGGTGATTCAAACAGCCTTCAGCAATGGGTTGTAAAGGGGAGGGGGATTCCACGGTGGGTAGCCCATTGAAAAGTGGTCCAGCCTGTGAACATCAGAACTGTAATGAAAAATTATCAAAAGAGTGTATTTTTGTTAACGAGTGGGGTTTAATTAACAAAAAAAAGGGGTAGGGCCACGAAGCCTGATATTGGCCCTATTGTTCAATAATTTTGAACATTGTACTTCATAGAATTTTCAACTGTGATTTGACATTTTGAAGTGTTCTCTACTAAATCACGAATATATCTTTTGTAAACATTGCATTTATCCATAGCTTTTAGCCCTTTGAAAACACCAAAATTGGTCATTTTCCGCGTATTGATGCAAAACTACATATTTCTATGAAATTAGCAATGGCCGCTTGCATTAACTAGGAAGAAAAAATTATATGTGAAAGACTATCATTCTATCCTTTTGTCATAAACGTCTTATCTCAGTTAATGCATGCGGCCACATTGAATTCATCCACAAAAGACAAAATTCCAAGCAATATTCACCATATTTTGTCAATAACGTCAAAATGACGTCACTTCATGACGTCATTACAGTTAAATGGCATTATGTTCAGTGATGTTTTTTTTTCATTAAAAGCGGTGAACATTCACGTATTTTCATGAGAGATATCAAGTACTCCCAATGAAATTTATTTCTAGTGAAAAATTGAGGGCCGATTTAGGGGTCTCGTGGCCCTACCCCTTTATTCTTAATGAAGAGCAATTTTATCAAAGTGCTTGCTCCTTTTGTATTATGTAAGTACTTGTATACATTCCAAATAGCAGATTTAGGAAAAAAATAAAAGTATTGTAGTTCTGGAGACCAGAACAGGACCTTATCCAAAATAATCAACTTTGTCGCCAGTTTCTGTATTTGTTTACAGCATGTTTTGCATGTATTACATGTAACAGCTATCTTTCATTTTATGTTTTTATGACCCATGTTGCAATATGACACCAGGCTATGGATCTGTATGGATTAATATGCTGCTTATACTTGTACAACAAGTTATTCATTTAAAGTAGTTCAGATGGTATAAAAGTTATAAAACTGTCTTCTCTATATTGCAACATGATTTCTAAAGGGATGCATAGATGTATTGTAGATGTACACGTAATTGGATGGGACAGAACCTTTTGGTCAATTGGACAAGTTTTTCTTACATTGAGCGGTCTTCAAACCACTCATATTCAGTTGCTTGTGTGAGGAGGTTGGGGTAAAATGATTTTCAAGGTCAGTAGTCAAGGATCAAAGTCGCAACAGGCAAATCCCTTTGCATTCTGCAGACATCACCAAACATGATTCAAAGTATGCAGGATACATGGACATGTCTCATATGAACATGTGAATGATAACCAAATAATGCTGTTGCCCATGATAAGAAGACAGTTTCTACTGCTTTTCAAGGTTAGATGCCAACAGTCAAGGTCACAGACTCACTTTGATACAAGAGACACGAAAATAAAATCCTATGTAGGCCTAGAAGTTACAAAAGTAAGTTCTCAATAAGGACCTCACACAAATTGGCGGGAATTCGATGTAACAGAAGTTGACGAGGGTGCGATTAGGGAAATTCCCCAAAAAGTGGCATCGAAATGTTGTGAATTAAATTTTTCAAGAAAATCTCATTAATGTATATATTTTTGAAGAGGTCTTTCCGAGACAGTCATTTTTAAGTTTATTTCAATAAAATCAGACTTGAAACAAAAAAGTTATTAGCAAAAAGAATATTGATGACCAAAATAAAAAAAATTGTGTGTGAATTTATTTCTAAGCATTAACTTTGAGTATGGTAGTCGTGTTTGATATCAAATGAACTAGAATGAAGTCCTACAGATGAA
This sequence comes from Pinctada imbricata, assembly GCA_033119305.1. NCBI lineage: Eukaryota > Metazoa > Mollusca > Bivalvia > Pterioida > Pteriidae > Pinctada > Pinctada imbricata. The sequence goes on along the minus strand of VSWD01000007.1, from coordinate 36,139,008 downwards.
CATGAAAAGAAACTGTAAAAAAAGTCGAAATAAACCATTTGTATTTTAAGGCCGAGTTTTTTTTAAAGGTTTATCGATCATTGCGAATATCAGTATACCATTAGCATATCATTAGTCCATCGGCAAACAGCGTAATTTTGAGCGGAAGAAGGCAGTTATGGGTTTTCTACCTTAAACAATGTACCTGCAATGCAATGATGGTCAAGCATGAGGAGAGGTAAAAAGTCAAAGGAGATGAAATGAAACATCCTGATTTTACACAATCTTTTGATTTTCTTGTAATGTTGCTATCGATTCGTATACCCAGCCTCAACGAAAAAAATGGACACTTGTAAGTGAATCAAAGCAGGTGTAGATATAAAGATATTCATTTAATGTTGACTGATGGTTTTGGGGATGTTCTATCCATCAATTGTTAAACAAAAATCTTCATATAAGGCTGACTTTGAAGTGAAGTTCTTTTGACCAACTTTTGTTGACCCTAAACTGCTTGGTACACATTCTGACCCGCTTTTGTTGACCCATGTACTAGTATGCACTATTCCGAATCGTCTTCTTATAAGCTTCTGTGCTTCTTCTATTTCATTACCTACAGTCTCTTATAAGTAATTATATATCAGTAGGCAGATTTTCTAGGAATTAAGTATCATATATCTACCCTTAATACGTCTAAATGACATAGCTTCAAATAGACCAAGAAACCGTTGCTATGACTAAAGTTGAAGGAAGAATCCATTGCAAGTCGAGCCATGATGCGTCGGTTTAGCGTACCAGAAACAGAAGATGAAACGATTTACTCTCAAAGCTCTACAATTTCAAATTTCCTCAGCGCCAAGTGCTATGATCAAACAAGGCAGCGTCCGTTTCAGTTTTTGCTTGACAAGAGAATGGAAGGATTTATTATAGCGCCGCCGTTCTTTCCTCCAGTCCATATTTGTATAGAACATTGATGCCGTCAGAGTTGACATTCAGTTAGAGTGTCACGTCTTTCTGAAATCCCTATAGGTGAAATCAATACGATGACAGAAACCTGTACAAAGTGTCGAGATTACCTGAATTAAGCGAAAGATATGTCTTGAAACAAATATTTCTATGTTTTGATTGGCGATATGGCATTTGCCTTGAATTTCGATCTTTCAAGCTAAAACTGTGTGCGTCGTTTAGGACTTTAATTATTTTGGACGTCTTCAAAGGTTAAAAATAGACGTGAAATAGACGTCACTGCTTTGTTTTCCGACCACTGAAATTGGGATAAATTTTGCTTCGTTTCTATGATTTTTCAAATCGATAGAAATAAATATACATTTTTTTTTCAAATAACGTAGATGATTTCGCCAGTCTCGCGTTTTTACCATGGATACGATGTCAACTCAGTTTTGTATTTTTTTAATACCAGAAACAAGAAGTGTCGAATAACTTTACAAGGGGATCTATTTACAAGGTTGTCTATATCACAGAGCTGTTGATTGACATACCATTCCTCAACATACCTGTCGATAGAAATTAACACTCGATGTAGGTAACGACAGAAAAAGACAGACTGAAACCTACATCAAGGCTACCTGCCGATTGATGGAATTTTGAGTCTTTGTTCCGAGGAGAGGCGAAGTTAACCGATTTTTACACGATAAGAATGGAATATTTCTAGATATTGCCTAAAACAGGAGACAGGAGTGGTGATTTTTCGAAAAAAAAAGTAGAAATGTTAAGGATATAGGAGTGCCTAAGTTTGGAAGCAATGGGATGCAGCTTTTTATAATGACATGCCGTGATAAACTGAGTAAAAGGGGCATGATCACCTCCTTAAATCAACTCAGCGTGGGAAATCGTCGATACGTCAAAGCTTGGATCAAAGTAAAGAGGAAATATTGATGTTAAATCTCCCCCCTTCCTCTTTGTTGCTGTTGTAATTTCTGTGTAAGTCTAAATATGAATCTAAGTATCTTGTCAATGTCTTTAACCTTGTTCATTTATGTCTTACGTGTACTGCAGTGTTATTTTCGATTTTTTTTTTTTACCGTAAAAAGTCAAGTAATTGAGGTATGAATAATTGAGCAATTTTTTTTTTTAGAGATTATTAGTTTTTAAGGTAGCTGAGTACGTTCACTGGGATGTTGTAGAAATATAGACGTTAAGTGTTATTTATAATACCTTTTAGATCAGGTGCAGGAGTTGAAAAGAAAGAAAAATCAGATTTTATGCTGGAAATTCATGAAGGCATTTTCTTAGAACAGTTGCCCTAGTTTTGCTACATCATTTGGTTATATATACTTTGGTATTATTTATACTTATGGCGTATTGTTAATTTGTCGTGATCAACAGTAGGTGGATTTCCAATATTAGCATCTCTGCTCTATGACTTGGGTGGAGATGAGGAAAATAACGAAGAAAAATCTATATAGTATTAATTATATAGGCTTGGATCAACATATACCTACCTACTAATAACATTTTATACTGAAGGAAGTTTATATATATTAATAGTCCTTTTATAGGTAAAGCTTGCTGAGTTGATGTTTTGCATTAACGTTTCTAGAGATCCGATAGGTGTGGCATATGTCATGCGTGTCTGTGGAAAAGCTTGCTTATTGCGTACACCACGACTTGTTCACAATGCAAGAAATTGCTCACCCATTCTTAGCTTATGTTCTAAATTCTAGTCTCCAATTGATCCTGATTTCGATAGTCTTTGCATGCGGCAGTTTCGACTTTTTCGCCTTTGCGAAGCCGTTTTAAACTATCCGAGCTAATGCCCAAATGTCCGGTGCTTGTGGCATTTCGACCCGACAACGATTAAACCGTTCTAAATTCTTTCTAGACCGGTGTGATATGTAAGTGAAGGGAGTGTTTCTCTTTTCGAACACCTCAGTTCTACTCACCTTATCACATGTACATCTATTTTTATGTCGCTCACAGCATATTGGGATCGATCGCTCTGTCCGACTGTTTGTCTGTCCATCTGTCTTGTAGTCACACTTTCACATTAATGACTATAACTTGTTTGACTAACTATATACTTATTCAAACGTACAGGGATGGTCAAGCATCATGAAACTCAGCATTCAATGAGGAGTCAATGTCACCGTCAAGGTCATATACATGTATCACCTTCAAGGTCAAGGTCATATACATGTATTTAAGGTCAGACAGGCGGCATAACTCATCTTGAACAGTTCTATTGTGTCTTTGATACAATATGATATCCAAATTGTGAAGCGCGATGATCTCTCTCTCTCTCTCTTAAATCTGCAATAGATCACTTAATCTTTTGTACGGGACTTCCGCGTATGACGTCTTTCACCACGCTTTACTTTGACAAGTTTTAATTGCATTTCCCGCATTTCCTTGTATTTGAGCCAGGTATCTCTACATTTTATATTAAGGATATAAATCTACCTTAGAAATGATCTTCTGTTATTTCAAAAGCTTTCATTATTGATCGTGAATGTTGTCCAACTACCATCATCGCGTAATACTTGGGTATTTGACGAAGATTTCCGCTAGTTTGTCGAAGACATGTTTAAATGAGTATAAAAGCGTAGGTAAAGGCGTCCGCTGCTTCCTTCGTCGCTGAATAGAAAATAGTCCTGCATAAAATTCTTGAAGGTTTTGCACTGTTTCTTGGAAATGGCTGTTAGCGCTGTAATAGCTTTTTGCTGCCAGAAAGAACAAGGAATTTCGCTTATTTTCACGCAATGCTGAATCATTGATACGTTGACACAAATAGCAGATGTTAGCAGTAATACGAAACGTTGCTTACTTCGGATATATACATATGTCTGGAGCTATGTGACGGTCATTGTAGAATGATGAACCTAACTGGCGACATCAGTATAGATGAAAGTACCTTAGTTTCGGACATATATATGTATGTAGTATGTACTTCTTTCTACACAAAGCTTTGATGCGTTATTATTCCAAACAGGCTGTGAGAAAAGGACAACAACAACAGCAACAACACCAGCAACCGCCGGTTCAGCAACATCCGCAACCAGGTCAAGGACAAGGTCCTGAAGGGTCACGACCTCAGCCACAATTACCAAGGGAACCAGAGGTCGCCAATGTCACGTTCAGCAAGGTCAAGGGCAGCATGGGCCTCAGTATCGTTGCAGCTGTTCCAAAGGTAAGATACACGTTTACAATTTATCAATCATTTTTGTGGGAAATAATTCGATATAATCCTCCTTTCTTTTCAAATCCTCTTCTTCCTCAGCCCTTGTATAGACAAAATTACAAAGATTGATACACTATGTCAAGGACTTACAGCGTATGGGGAAATTGGATATTTATATTTAATGACTAAGGAACCAAATTCCCACGGACAGAAAGGTAAGCTTGTGGTACTAAACAAGGGATCCTTATAGATGGTCTGAAGGTAAGTATTCGTAAATATAATCAGGAATTACCTGAAAGTTGACCACACACTTCTCACTTGTATTTCTAAATTTTTATCTAGTTAGGTGAGGGGATCTAGTCCAAATATACAATTGACAAATACGTTTTCCATGTCGTAATGCAGTTTTTGCACACAGAGTTAAATCACTCTAGATTTGTGTCCTTATTTCCAAATTGTTAGCCCTTGGCGCTGTTTTGCTTTGTTTATTTGAACACAAGCTATATTTGGGAAAAAAACTCTAGTGGTTCTTCCCATCAACACAAAACCATACTTTTTGCAATAAAAATGAACGTGTTCAAACAATTATCATTTTACGATAGTGCGATATGGCAACGGTTAACAGAAAACTTAAAAGACTGTTATTCAGCGTTGGCTAGTTCTTCCTCGATTCCTTGGCCTCTGAGTTATTTCGTCGTTTGGATCGATAGACTATAAAAGATCATTTAACCCATGTTTTGTTTATCATATACAAACATTCTTCACTTTCTCTCCTTTTATAGCCCGTCTAACTTCTAACGACCTGTCCGCGCTTTTGTTACTGGAAGGTCATGCTCTTCAAATGTTAGTTTTCTTCGTAAGCCGTTAGTCGTCTGGCATTGATCACCCTTAATGAAACTTTCTGTGAACCACGTTCGGATATTTTTCTATCGTTTGAAGTACAGGAAGAAAGTTGGCCCTTAAGGTGTTTCCCGTACTGACTTTGTCTCCTGACCTGGAGCCAGTAGGCTCGCAAGAGTACATTTACATACCGATGTTTACTGTTCCATTAGGTATACATGTATTGATATTCTTTGCTTTTATTTAAAGTTCAGTCGAATTATAATTGCATTATTTCATAGTTCTCTCCAGAAATTTTCATCGGAATAGTCAATCGGACCCCATTTTCCCTAGATCTGATTAGAATGTCTGAAGTTGATGAAAAAAAAAAGATCAAGAAACTGGGGTATTCTCTTTTAGTACATAATCATTATTAGACGAAGTCTATTAATTCCAAGATATATATTTTATCTCATGCTTTTCAATTTTGAAAAAAAAAATGTGTCCAGTGAAATGAATTTATTTTGTCCCGGTCCCTCTTGTCAAGAGGAAAGTTGTAGAATTGATCATGGTCAATTACCTGTATAACCCGGCCGTATTATTTATGCTCCTGTTTTGATCATGCCGACATGTAATAATTTTCTTTCTTCCTTTCTTCAGTCGATCAAGCGTTGATGAATTTGTATAAGATATAGATCTGTACAAGCCTTTTACCGGGTCGTATCCCGACATAAATCTTTTTGAGGATCTTTGCCAAGCACTTAATCAATTTCATGATCAATTAGATACTCTGTGTTTGTTGGCCTATCAAGACATGGACGTTTAGAGCAGGTTTCTGGCATTAAAAAGGGACTCTTTCTTAAGGCTAGACGACCAATTAGGCCAGGAACCGGTAGAAAATAAAACGTTAAATAGTGCCGTATATGTGTGACGTTTGACGTTTATAACGCGCCGTTGTAGTCTGATGTATGATCAATCATCCTCTGACCATTTTGTGCGAGGTTCAGATTGTGTCTTTAATAGTTATATGTCTTTACATTCGAGATGACGGATTGCATATTGTAAGGTTTTCTTCATATTCAGTCCATCTGTCCGTCCGTCCGTCGAGTTCTCTGTTGCTTTTGTTCATACGACTGTGGAAAGAAAATAATCTGAAAGGATGAGCAACGCATCTTCGTAAACCAAGGCTCGGATTTGTGTTGGACCCCTCTCCACCTTCGCATATTTAGATATGTTCAGATTTTGTCTTAAAATTGTGAAAGTCCACTGCATCCAATCATCCTTAAAAAAGCGAAAAGTCGAGCTTGATAAAAAAAAAATCAACAGCTTTGGCCGAACCCGGATGAACCGCTCCGAAATCAAGTACATGTACGCAAACCACTACTTCAGATGAATCCAATATTATGGTGTTACGTGTTCTTTTCAAAAGTACCGAAAGTACGTCAAAGGTGGACATAGAGTACATTGCCTTGCGAAAGAACCAACAATGGAACTCGTCATACTACCACGTCCTGATTGTGCCTCTCAGTTTCATAGCCATATCGCTTTGCATTTTTTGAAAGTCGATACATGTTTAGATATAATTACAAGAGTTTGTACGCAAATGGATAGGCAGGAATAATATTGAACTCTTGACGAACGCAGCGATTTATTTTTGGTGTATCCACACATTAAATTACAGTTTTCATTACTGCCATTAGAAATTCTACCCGCCAAATGACCTAATCTAAATATTGAAAATACGAGTAACATTAGTAATCACTGCGCTCTTTTGACAGCCTTACCCACTCGTATTAGTTTACTTTCATACCTGCTTGCACACATTGAATAATTTGGGGATCGTTCGACCGTGCAAACCCCCATATTATACAAATTTTATTAAGCTCGGAAGCTGATATCCTACAGTGCGATAAGAGATGTTTAGTCCCTACCTAATACACTACCTGCCCTGGTAATTATAGTATAAAACATTTATTCCCTGGTCAATACGTGTTGAAAAGCTGTTTGTTTTAGATTAGATAAAAAAACTTGTCGCGTTCACGTCAGGTAACCGATTCGAGATTCGTTCGATACGTATAGGTACAAGAGTATACATTCAAAATGCACTTTATCGATAGCGTCTTGAATCAAAAAACGGTCGGGTCTTGGCTGAAGTGAGATGTCAATCATGCCATTGTGAAACCCGATTAGATACTATAGAGTGTATATAGAGACACCTGAAATTTACTATACAAATTGTATCATTTAAACGTTACACTTATTAAAAGACGCGGCAACCTGCGGCGACCCCGTGTACAAAACCCAGGTATTTTGTTTGGAGGGATTTTAATTTGGCGCTTTTTCCTGCCTCAAAAATACCTGTGTCGCCAAACAGGAACCCCGTTGTATATTTTTACCTGTATTTGAAAAGGTGTAAGCAACCGGCATTTCAATTTCTTTCGAAATTGCAGGAAGACGAACTGCTTCGGTTGACAAAGTGCGACGTCTGAAATCTAGTATTGGAGTATTTATTAGGTATCTTTATGGGGAGATTGTAACTTTGAGCAATCGGAAATATTTGACATTTTTGGTGGATTGCGTAAGAAAAATGTCTGATTATAGGTGCACTTTGTGTATTGGAATGTAAATGTTGATTTCTGGGCGGAGCTTTCAAGTTTTACATGATGATGTGAATGTTTACGTGAAAACGAGCGGACGGTCGGTGGACGTTGTAGACAAGCTGTCTTGTCATCGCCGACGTTGACGCGATAAAATCAGGATTTTTATATTTTAAAGAACCCAACCAGGCATGGCGAACGTTGTATTACAGATATTTTACATAATATGAAATATTTGTATCGGTTTGATCTTCTTTTATTACATCATATTTGAATAGTAGGTGGTGACTTAGCCGTGAAGAAGCGCTGTTCAACACAGGATGTTTACCTCGTCTAATAACTTTCAATATTTGACCCATGAAAGGGATTTTTGAAATGGGTGAGATTTAACGAGAGAGGCTTACTGGGACGAAAATAAAGAAAGTGGGGTCTTTACGGAAAGGATTTTGTCAAATTGTGAAGTAATAAGCTCATTAGCTAATGTTGGTTTAGTGATATTTATGTGGACAGGTAGATGGTAATTCTACGTTATATTATTCCTGATGAAGTGGGAGTAAGGACATTATATTACGTTTGGAATTTTTATGATTCTATAATATGAGTGAGGACCCAAACTTTTATGGAAATGTGAAAAGTTTTCCCACACCGGTGGGGAATAAATGTTGAGTGCCCGTGTAATTATCGGATTTAACGTTGGGAGGTTTATAACAAAAATCGGTTTGAAGTCTTCGACTTCGTTTCACACTAATTTATTTTTATTTCTTTTCAGTAATTCATTTTCTTTTACTTTGAAGTTCAAATTTGAGTTTTCTAAATGTTATAAATACAATTTAATCACGATTATTTTATGTCGAATTATGATTATTATTTTGTTAAAGACCCACAAAATACCGCCTTCGACCTTTTTTGCACGATTTTGATCTTTCTTGTGCGTGATTAGTCAAAGCCGAAAATATCAAAGTCATGCAAAAATAGGGGAGAGAGCAGAGTATTTTGAATCGTTCAAAGGGTATGGTTACAGCGTCGCTTGATTGTCTAGTGTATTCTCAAGTACATGTATTTCTCTCACGAACTTTTGAAATATTTGAAGAATTTCGATCGATGTGTGCAGACTGTTCAAAATCCTTTTCAAATTTTTTGACCTGTTGCTTTGCCATTGTGTGTCAATCAAAATAGAAGGAACAAAAAACGTAATCTACTAAGCATTTCCTTTTAAGGAACCGAGTCGTAATTAAACACTGCATTTCTCTTGTCAAATTGTCGCATAACAATTCGGTAATAATTTATTTAGCTATGTGAAATCTCAGGTGTGCACGGTGCACAGAAAAGCACGTAATAGTAAATTTGCTAATCTCTTCCGTCACCTTGACAAAACTTAATTTATTCAACAAATTTGAGTGCAAACCCAAACATTCTAATTGAAATCTTTCCTTCGCGTTATCGAGGTCGAGTCTGCAATTTGATCTAAGTCATGTTTTCAGTAAACTTATAATTATGATGCTTTTGGTAGAGTAAGTAAATGGATAAATGATACATCTTTCTTTCCCGTTTTGTAGGAGCTCCGTACGCGATCGTCTTTCCTTGAAAGTATTTATATACAAGGTGGTTACAAAAATGTACTACACAGTCCGTAATATCATTCCCCTTTGTGACCATTATATCATCTAACGCTACGTTACGTTACGTTATGTGACGTGTCTATAAAAGACGGATGCCCCCAGACATATGACCACATAGATGATACACTGTAGACGATATACGAAATAAAGCAATTTATATGTACGCCAATTATTCTATATGTAAAGTACTTTGTGCTCTAAGTCTAGATCATACATCGGGTCAAATCTTGACTCTCGGCCAATCAGATACGATCTTATTGCAAGAATTATTCGCTAATAATCAATTGATGGCTCTTGTAGTAACAGACGATTAGGGTCCCAATAGATAAGTATTTGTATTTAAAGAAATTCCTACATTCCTTAGCGGGTATATTTTCATTGTTGCGGCTTATAAGAAGTAAGACAAACAGATGTCACTAAAATTCCCAGGGGTCTTTAAATGAAATATTAAGCTGGAAGAAATTTACTCGTTTTCTTCAATACACAAAAAACACGAAAGTTTAACACGGTGTAATTAGCAATCATTTCACGGGTGAAATACGTCACGCCATCTGGTTGTAACGCAACGCAAGTGCGACAATCGCGTTAATCTGTCATCCACAAGGGTAAATCATGATAATAGAAAATTATGAAAGTGAAAAGCTCTAATTAGTCACCTATATCGAATTACCAAAAGGAGTAGGACTAAATAGATAATATTTTAATGTGTATTGACAATGGCTGTTGATCTTGCCTACCCAAGTGCTATGGTATTCTTTTAGGAGAAAATAAAATGCATATGGGGGGTGTCTTAGTTCAACCAGAACTAAATTCGTTGAAATTATGCTAGCAGCGATTAAAAAAGTCCCTTCCCAATGAACAAAATTCAAATGAACCAAGTCGCACATTTAGATGAAAGGATGATACTCATTTGCCTGCATATAAGTGTAATAATATGAATTAAAGCTCTTCCTCATTAGAGAAACCGATGTGTATCTCAAGCATTGAAAACAGCGGTAAGCCTCCCCCACCCCCCCAAAAAAAACTTTCAGCTGCCTTTATCGCAACTTTATCGGTTACAGATAATTCGTTTTACTACCGGTTGCCTTTTGATTAATATTTCTATCTCGTAAAATTTTATAAAGCATCAATAAAGCGTAACATCCGCTGTTTTGTTGTAGAAAAGGGATACACTTGGCAAATCTCTAATACAACAGAATGGTTGCATTCAGAATACCACCGCGATTGTAACCCTCCCCGTTGAACTGTTTACGCTTCAGACTCTTTCATTGCATTTCATTACACTAGGAGCATTGAACTTGCTTCTTTGATACGATACAAAATGAATTTTAGCAGCTTATAAATGATTTTCTATTTCGGGATAATTGATCATTTGGGGTAGAGAAGTGTGTGGCATAACATTGTAGTCATTGCAGGTTTCCATAAACTTCTGATAATTGCATGAGAACACCTTTGATAATTGCTGGATCACCTTAATTTAGAGGTATGTTATTCTTCTTCCATTAAGATAAGATTTTCCTCCTTTCAGGCATTCTCATTCCTACCTCTTCGTTTCCTTTCTAATTCTTAAGTGTCCCAAAATTTTGCCCACCCAGGTACCTTTTGCGCATCCCACACCAACTGTGAAATGATCTGTCGAATTATTTCCCACAAATTCATATATATGTATACGTTTTACATAGAATATATTTATTTCATTATGATAATCTGAATAATTGCTTTCATTGATTTGCCCACCAAAGAATGATAATGAAGCACAAATGTACAGAGAATATTACATATCTAATAACATTATACATTGGTCTTGATTTATAGGGTGAACCCCAGAAAGAGAGCGGAATCTATATCAAGTCTGTGGTCCCTGGAGGGGCGGCTGCTCTGGTACGTAGATATATGTAGATTGACAGTAATTCGCTAAAATAGGCAAACTCTCATTCATGTTGTCTTTTCTCAGATATGAGATATTAGAATTTCAAATGCTTCATTAGTAGCATATAGGGGCCAAGTCTTCATGAAAACTCACTAGTGCAAGTTTTGGTGACTACTAGAAATTGTTTAAGAAACCAAACTGTGGACTAGTGCAATTTGTCTGTTGGTTAGTGGCTCAAAAATGTTTTTCTGAAGACATTCAAACAGTTTTAATTTGCTTTAATCTGTCATGATTATATTTTTAAAAACTTGGGGGAAAAAAAATGTGAATTGGTTCAACATTAATGAATTTTAAGGTCAAAAATGATTTCTTGATGGTAACAGGTATTTATTTTGTGTTTGACGTGGCCACTGCATTGATCAAGTCTCTTGATTCTTTTATTCAGGATGGAAGATTACAGGCCGGTGACCAGTTACTAGAAGTAGATGGCAAAAGCCTGGTTGGGCTCTCTCAAGAGAGGTAAGCATCCATAAGTATCATTGACAATTCCCTGCTTTGGACATCAATAGAATTATTTGCCTCTCTCAAATACCTCCTGGATTTATAAATGATTTTGGATGCTTGTATAGTGCAGCTCAGATGATTTTTGAATTTTTGGACTTCACTTAAGGATTCCATACATATATATATAGCACAATGTGGATTATCTATGAACAATCAGTTACAACCAGAAAAAAATATAGGTCTACATGTTCTCTGTTATTGCCAAAGGTTGATTGTTCAAAACTTCTGCACTCTGTTGAACTACTTATTGAAAAGAAACTATTCTTCAAAAAAATTTGTTTAACATTTGCCAATACAAAATCTCTGCACTCGATTGCACTACTTATTTAAAAGAAGCAATACATCAAAAAAATTGTTTAACTTTTGTCAATACAAAATCTCTGCACTCGATTGCACTACTTGTTGAAAAGAAGCAATACTTCAAAAAAAAAGTTTAACTTTTGTCAATACAAAATGTGGACAATACTGAAGATTTGCCCTTTTGTTTTTCAGAGCTGCCGAGTTGATGACCAGAACTGGTCAAACAGTAACTCTTAAAGTAGCCAAACAAGGTGCCTTCTACCATGGTCTGGCCACACTGCTAAGTCAACCATCACCTGTTCTTCCCAGAGGTAAGCTTTGTATTTCATTAATTTGTGATACAATGCCTGCGATTAAGGGGTTCTTATGGCTTACCTATTTTTACTCCCTTTTCATCTTTGTAATTCTGCAGGCTTCATACATTGCAATGGGATTCACATTTCAAAATGCTGCTCTAATAGGTTCAATGCACAGTGTATTGTAAAATCTTCCAATGTCAACTGATCATGGCATCACACCTATGTTTTTGGCTCAATTTGTGATGTAATAAATATCTACATAAGCCATAAGGACCTTTTTCGCCATGGGTGCAATCAATTTTGATTACTGGTATCCCATTGCATGTAATGCCATATAAGTACTTTGATGTACATATTTTAGCAGGATTTTGTATTATAGCGGAAATACTTTTTGTCAAAAGAGATTCGAAGTTTTGTTAAAATTACTATTGGTACGGAAAAGATATAAAAAGGGACTTAATCGCTTATATAAGATCATGATACCACATGTCTGCACTTTCCCATAAATGTATGTTCCACTTCAATATTGTCTAGTGCTATATGAGTATATAAGAACTTTGTAGAAGTCAACTGAAATGGAAATTAATGAAACTTCAAATACAATTTTTGTGTCGCCTGCGAAGCATAGCGACACTTAGGGATCACTTTGTCCGTCTGTCCGTCTGTCAGTCAGTCAGTCAGTCCGTCCGTCTGTCTGTCTGTCTGTCACACTTTGGGTGTCACACCCCATAACTTTTCATTGGTAAGTGATAGGGCTTTGATATTTCAAATGTGTATTCCTTGTGATGAGACCTTCTTACACATGCCAAAATTTTTGACCTAGTGACCTTGACCTAGATATTTGACCTACTTTTCAAAAAAATTAAGATTGACTATATCTTTTGATTGGTAAGTGATAGGGCATTGATATTTCACATGTGTATTCCTTGTGGTGAAACCTTTTTACACATTCCATAATTTTTGACCTAGTGACCTTGACCTAGATATTTGACCTACTTTTCAAAAAAACTAAGATTGACTATATCTTTTGATTGGTAAGTGATAGTGCTTTGATATTTCACATGTGTATTCCTTGTGGTGAAACCTTTTTACACATTCCATAATTTTTGACCTAGTGACCTTGACCTAGATATTTGACCGACTTTAAAAAAAAAACTAAGATTGGCTACTTTTCCAAAAAAATAAGATTGGATATATCTTTTGATTGGTATGTGATAGGAATTTTATGTTTCACATGTGTATTCCTTGTCATGAGACCTTTCTACACATACCATATTTTTTTTACCTAGTGACCTTGACCTAGGTATTTGACCTACATTTAAAAAAATTAAGATTGGCTATATCTTTTGATTGATAAGTGATATGGCTTTAATATTTCAAACATGTATTTCTCATGATGAGTCCTTTCTTTTATTCCCAAAAATGTGTACCTAATTACCTTCACCTAGATGATTGACCTTTTCTGAATGTAATATAAGAGGCATGTGAATTCATTTGACAAGACTTTCCCACTGATACATTTACAAATATTAAATCAAGTGACCATGACCTACATATTTGATCAACTTTTAAAAAATAGGCCGCTTCGCAGGCGACACAAGCATTCCTTGGATTGCTATTTTTATTTTACAGTTTCAGTCTCATGTCTTATGATGAAAAGACTCCGAGATTGAAATAAATGCATGCAGTTTTAGATCAGACACTTGATTGAATATACATGTATAAAACAATGTGTAATTGTGTATTTCTTTTGCACTTTCAGCTTCACCAAAGAAGCCCTCCAGTCCTCAAGTAGGAAAACACAGACCCCACGAGGAGGGTCCCCCACCGTATAACGGTAATCAGGAGTTAGATCGTAATCGACCCCCTCAGAATAAACAACAAATGATGGCGCAGAGCAGGTCATCTCCAGCTCTTAACAGTAAGTTTCAACACTGGTGACTATGCTATGGATTGGGGAGGGCAGTGGGGGGGGGGGAGTGAATGTTAGGAAGGTTAGGTTCATCATCCAGCAACTTGCAGTTTCAAGATGATGAATTGTGGTATGAATGTCTGAATATCTTATATTTATACACTCTTCTGCCATTTTGATTGGAGGTTGCTGGGTGATGAAAAGAAATCAAAGAGTCTGAAGCACTGGTATTAATATTATGAGCATTCCTGTGAGAGGTTTAAAAAAATCCTGTTAGAGGTTTAAAAAATGCATTTTTGAGTGAAAAAAAAGTTTAATATGAAAAAAAATCTTTTGGAATGAAAACAAAAACCTCACTGGAATGTCATTCTACTAAAACCAGAAGCTAACTTATGGTTGTTACTTGTGAAGTCAATATTCTTTACCGTGTTTGATGCCTCTATTTTAACAGAATACCGTAAAGGTATTTCGAACAAGGACATGGAGAATATTTACCAGGGAAGACCTGCGTTATGGAGACTGATAATGGAACATGACCTGCAGGCATTCATCGAAAAAAGAGGTCCTAATCCCGATTCTGCCCCTGGAGCTTTTTCTTATCAAAATCCACGTAGCAAAAGTACGTCTGCTATTGAAGAATTGGACAATGTGTTGAAGGATGCTGAAGATGAAATCCGTTTAACGGGTGCTAACAAAGAAAATAAAAACGTTCCAAGGGCCATAAGAAAAGCAAGGTCTGCTAGAAGGAAAACTGAAACTGATATCGATATGAGAAAAATGCAGGCAGACCTTAGGAAATATAAGACTGTGTGTTCTAGGAGTCCGCACGAAAGACCGAGGCTGGAAAATGTAGTTCCGCTCAGAGAACGTAGTAAATCATTTAGTGAGTTGGATAGAAATAATGCTAGACGGTCACCAGCACAACATAACGGAAATTATAACATTCAGAGACATAGTGCTAATGTGCCGTACAATATGGCTGTGTCGGTACCTACACTGTCACAGTCCAAAAGTATAGAAAACGTTAGGGATAGGGGTCATTATGGACAACCACGCGCGCGACAATCGTGGCATGCCCAACCAAGCCAACCGTCCATTCAGAGAAGTAAATCTTTGGGGTCGTTTGACCGCTATAGTCAAAACCAAGCCGAGGTGAACCAAGCTATCCATGCTCAAATATTGGCTGCCCAGAAGCGTAAATCACAGAGTAGGAATCAAATGCCGACCAATCAAAAACAGAGTAGGCCTGCGTTTGATGGGTATGAGCATAACTTGCATGGAACTCATCCTTCACAATTTAGTACGAATCACTACAATGTGAACAATGTGAATAATATTCACAGTAGAAGTAAGTCGTATGATAAAGGATCTCAGAACTCTAGAGGGCAGCATATGAGGAGTCATTCCGGAAGTGCAATGTATAGTCCTAACGATGGGCATTATGGGTCGGGGAGTAACGATTCCGCCTTCTATAGTGATTCATCGCATGGGTATGTGAGAAGTAGCGATTACAATCAGTATTCCGACAAAATATCAAGGTCTAGTCCACCTTCTTCTATAGGATCTTATACAACTTTTAGGGAAAAGATGCACTACAATTTGTCCGACAGTGGAATAAATTTGAAGGATTTCGGGGGATCGTATCAGTTGGAAGTTGCGGAACAGCGAGTAAATTCAAGTCGTTTGAACAGCACTATGAGAGATCCTATGGACGGAGGTTCCCTGAGCTCAAACAACTCTGTCATGTTCTCCATTGGAGGAAATCACATCACGCGAAATCCTCGCAACAAAAATATTACGAGAAGTCGTAAGTCTTCTGAAAAATGTCTAGTATACCTAGGACAAATTACCCTTTGTATGTAAATAATTCTTTTATATTATTTTGGGCCTAATTCTCATATTGCGATTTTATTTGACCTTTTCATGTGTCTCATATGTAAAGGCTTCATACTTTTAATATGATAAGAGAAAAATGTGACGTGTAGGCAAAAATTTGCTTAACATACCATACCCTTCTAAATTATTCCCAATTCAAAATTTTTCATTCGTTGATAGATGTGAAGTGTAGATTTTTCATTCGATGACAGATGTAAAGTGTAGATTAGACCAGCTCTTGGGTGTAATTTATGTTATGTAACTGTGTCCGTTCATATCACATTACGATAAGAAAACTTCTCAAAGGCCATTCTCTAAAGATTATGTCTCAGATTTAGCTGTATCAAATGCTTCAGTGAATTTGAAGGTGACCTTGAGTGACTTTCTCTATTATAGGCTGGGTAAGAAAGAATTTCGACGACAAGAATAATTTTTCAAGTACACAGTAAAAAGGCTTTAAGTACCCTTAACATGACCTTTTTGATATGTCTGGAAAATCTTTAGTTGCGATCTTTTTTTTTTTTTTTTAATTTGCACTTTATACCTCTCCCTTTGATATTCATTGTCCCTATCTTTTACCCTGGGGAGACTGTATATTGAGTACATTTTCATGTCATTTTAAAGTTGTTATCAAGATAATTATCAAATTGTCATTTAACTATGTAATAGATCTCGTATCTGATTGCGAGATCAATATTCGTCATGCTTGCTTTGAATTGATAACATCACCATTATGATTCATTCCAGTCAATTTAATTTTTTCCTCCTTTTTCAATTAACATAAACTTTCAGATTTTTGGAAAAAAAGAATTCCAAAAGATTTTGGTGGGATGGGAGCATCAGTTTACTACTCAAACAAACATTGATTTAAAGAATATTCTATTGAATGCAACTTGTGTTTTAAAATGTGGGTGGTCCTATATGTATGCTAATCAAATGGAACATAAACAAGATCTTAAAGATTATGTTTATTTTACAGGTGACAATATGGGGCCTGGAGGTCGAGCAGTGTCCATGGGCAACATTCGTGATCAGCCTCAGCACTCTCCACATGGGCACAGGATGCCCCCTGGGCATCATGGAAATATGAGGGAACCGGACCCCAAATCTAAATCCATACCTAACCTACGCATGGACAATTCATTCGATCATCGCGAGCCGTCACACCATCAACAACAGCAGCATATGAGGCCAGCTGCTTCTGTTGGTGCACTGCAACACCCCAATCCCGCCTTCCATGAGTATTATAATCAAGGAAGGCCAGACCCACGGGGAAACGACTATGAAAATCACCCAAGTATGGATCCTAGGATGCAGAGGGGGCAACCTGATCCTAGGCGTAATGAGAGGGACTACCAGGATATGAGTCAGACTTTGCCCCCAGGGCTTATGGGAAGGGGCCAGGTCCGTCATGGCTCAGATGGCCCTCCGTCATCCAGGAATTCTGGGTCGAGTTTCAGAGATGACCGACCGCAGTCCGCTTATTTTGGTCAAGGTCAAATGGAGAAGCCTGATTATAGAGATGATAGGCCAAAATCTATGGAGGTGACATTAGACAGAGTACAGGATCTACATCAGAGGTTTGGACCTCCACAACATTCCCCTCATCAGTCACCGCATGAGAGCAGCTTTGAGAATGATCGAGATCCAAACTATATGAATACCAGAGCACAACGACAACATCAGATGCAGAGTGGATACGTAAATCAGAGTGATATTCCGAAATTTACAGCACATAATGAGGCTAGACAGCCAAATTTCTATGAAAATACATCACCAAGGCAGAACGAGCCCTCTCCTGCATTCCATCAACTTAAACGGCCCCCTTTCGAAAACGAGAACAAAACGCGTCCACAACCTATGCCAAAACCGTCTGTGGCACCAAAACCAAATGCTCCGAAAGCTATTCCAGCTGACATTCCACGAGTAGACGTAGATAATAGACAAACTCAGTCACATTTCTTTGAACCACACATGCATCAAGATCCCAGAACAATGCAAAATTCTGATCCAAGGATGCAAAGAGTGCCCACATCTCATCACCAGAACTTTATCCCTGGTCAACCACATCTGTCCCATTCTCAAGGAATGAACAGTTTGCCACATCAGAAACATTCCCCTGGCCGAGAAATGTATGTACAGCCTACTCATCAAAGTCCAGAGCTTCCACCCCCTCCCCAGGAGATTCCTCCTGAACTCCCCCCTCCCCCTGCACCAGAAGATCTGCCTGAAGAACTCCCTCCCTTACCTCCTCCCCCTGTCAACGATTATAGATTGGATTCTATGGATCCTCAGTATGCCAATCAGGCAGATCCGAGATCCTTTGGATCCCAGCCTGGTTACCCGCACCATCAACTCAATCAGCCACAGCAACGAGGTCAGCCTCATGTGCAGGACAACAGGTTCGGAAATCGGGAAAACCCGGACAGGCAAAGGATCATGGGATATGCAGAACCACAAAGACAGCAGCCCCAACTCTCTATGGCTGCAAGTGTTCCTCGCGGCTTCCAACCAAATAACGATTATCAGAACATATCCTACGAGCGTCAGAATAAAGTGTTTAATGCGCCATCACAGCATTCTCCAGGTCAGAATGTGTATGAATCATATGATCCTAAATCGGGAAAACCGCAAGGTATGGACATACAGCAAAGTAAACATAGACTTATGGCTGAAGTGAATGACTTTGCAAAATCCAAAAAGGATGGTGTCAGTCCTTTAACGTCACCATGGGATCGTGAAGAGATGGAAAAAAGCCAGAAAGTTCGCGAAGAAGAGATGAATCGGTTACGAGAATTGGAAATTCAGGATCTTGAATCACGACCTTATCTTGCCCCTCAAGAACAAGATCGGCTGCGGAAATTACGACTGGAACAAGAATTTCAGCGGCGGGTCCAGGAGGTGTCTGGAAGGGACGAGGATGAGGAGGACTCTGACACAGACATTACAAACAGATCGCAGGTAGTAAGTGTGCTTTAACTAATAACTCTGCTTTCTGACTTGTTTAGTAAGTACTAACATCCTCAGCTCCTTAGACATGTTAGAACTGTGTGCATGCATTACAATTTTAGAATTATTTTCTTAGCATGAGCAGATCTAGAAATTTAGTCATGAGTGTCCGCTCTGTCAGGGTACGTGGTCAAGACTATAATTTTGAAAAAAAAATGTACTTAATTATGAAAAAATACAGACTTTTGGCTAATTTCAAGGGGTCTTGACCCCCTCCTCAAACTTTGTGGTCCAGACTATAATTTGGAAATAAAATGTACATAAAAATGGAAAAATACAGGCAAATTCCAAGGGGTCTTGACCCCCTTCTCAAACTTCCGTCTAGATCTGCCCTTGTCTAGCTTTTTTAATGGTAAATGATGGCTTATCTAAGATTTCTGTGGTGGAAGAAAAAACTTTTGCATGAAATTTTGTACTTCTTGCATATTCATGTATTGATGCCCTGACTGTCATCATCAATGTCTAATAAATAAATGTGTTCAGATTGAATGTAGATAGGAATTTTAATTCCTTCTCAGAATTTTTAAATATCTATATCAAAGCGTTAACGATTATTTGGAAAGACGGGATCTTTTTAAAAGTAGACCTCTGAAATATGATTGAATGTAAAATCTATATTCCTGCTATGAATGATTGTGTTATAATATTGAAGGGTCGTGAGTTTCTGATGCAGACCATACAGGAGGATATCGTTAAGGCACAGCGACGGTTAGAAGACCTCAATCACAAACAGCAATACGAAGAATATCAGCAAGAAAAAGAACGGATGCTCAGGTATAAAATATCACTAATTGTCAGCTTTGTGGTCTAGAGTTTTAAAATATGTTGGGCAGTAACCTAAATTTGCTGGTTAATCTACTCTAGTACTTAATTTTCCTGACATATATACATTTATGTGTTATGTGATATGTTGTTTCTACATGCCTGTGGACGTGTTAAGAAAAAAAAAACAGATTTACAAAGAATCAATATTCGTTCCAAATTCTTTCGTAATTGCATTTCTTAAATAAGAATTGCTCCATAAGTGATCTTCTAAACCATTTGTAAAATGCATTGGATCACATCTATCAAAAACAACATGTGAAATTATAAATTAATTTGACCACTAGTATCCCTCATTTTGATTTATAATATCATTTAATATCAGAGGCCATCTAAAAATGGGAAATAACTCTGCTTATGAAAAAGATCTACTGGTCATAATGAAATTGAGCAAAATTCTCCAAGAATCATAAAATCAAATTGCAATAGACCATTTGCTGAAATCCATAATGGCTGACAAAATTACAAAAAATGTCAGAGGCTGGCAACTTTTGCGCACTTTTTCATTATTACATAAGAATATAATCACAATTTTTAATTTTTTTGAAAAACAACACCAAAAGATGTTGACTCGGACATTTTGAGTTTTTAATCATAATCGGAAAATGGTCTATTGAAAAATACTTTTTAGTTGCTTGAAAATAGTGTAGCTTCTCTGTGACAGTTAGGCAAACTGTGAACTTTAAAACGTATTTCTGTGTATGAAATGATATTTAAAAAAATGTTAATTTCTAGCTTTTAGTTTGTGTATACTTAAAAAGATTTTTCATATTCCTAGGATAAGGTTAATAACTTAATTACCTATATGTATTTCTAGACTAAAGTCTTATACGTTGTCTTTTATCTAGGTTAGAAAGGAAACTTGAAATTTTCGAGCAAGAGAGAGAGGAGCGACAAAATCGGCTGCAGAAAAGACAAGAAAAGAAACAGAAGGAGCAGGAGGACTATCAGCGAAAACAAAGGGTAAGTATATGTAACCTCCGTAAACAAAAGTTAAGAAACTTAGTATACTGTAAACGTGGTTATTTTTGTTGGGGGAAAATTTCGCGATAATATCATCAAGACATTCCGCGTGGGGGAAATATTCACATTAAAAATGTCTTTCCCATTGTAAGAATGCAGCGGGGATATTCTTGCTTGGGGGTAATTTTCGCGAATTCTCTTGGTTCACTAAAAACGCGAAAGTTACCCCCAAGCGAAAATTTTCACCTTTACAGTATGGACATATGAAAAAAGTTACAATGTATTATTAAAATATGAAAAAAAATCATATAACATTTCATTTATCATGGTTTGAAGACCATATGCCCAACATGACACCATTTGACAGCTTTTTGTGTAGTGACATCACAAGTAAATTCATGATTATAGCACATTATCACAGCAATTCAAATGTTTAGTTGTGTTATATTGCCAAAGGATGTGAAGTCGGACTTTTTTCCACAGTAATTGAATAAATTTTAAAAAGGTCTATTGATAAACATGTACATTTAGAGATCAAATATTGATTCATTGAATAAATACTGAAATATTTATTTTGTTAGAAACATGTATAATGTTGAAACTCTATTAATACAGGAACTGCGAGAAAAACAAAGGCAGGAGTATGAAGATCAGAAGAGGGCCATGCAGCTTGAGGAAGAAAAAGTGAAGAGAAGGCAACAGGAGGAAGAACGAAGACGCAAAGAATTTGTAAGTATTTACTATGTCAATTTAGCCGATTTTTAGACTGACACCTACACTTGATGCAAAATCAAATTATGCATACATAATGCCATACAGCTACGTGCACTGAAGGAGCAACCTCTTAGTATTTCAACTGAGAGTCACCATACTGGTTCATACGTAAAATTATCTCACCTATCTAGTCTTTATCTGAGAATAATTATTTTTGAACATTTCAAGTAATTGTCAACTACTGCATAAAAAGTTTTGATTATCTTGCTGTGATACTCTGCCCTCGCTATATCCAGAAATGCTGTTACAATTTTTCGGCAGGTTTTTATTTTAAATTGTCAACATAATCACCAACTTTGTGCTGGTTTAATATGCTCAGCTGTAAAAATAGATCAGTGAAGTATAAAAATAATATGAAAGGCATCATTAAAGCTTAAAATTACACTGTTTCAGGAGAAGGAACGCCTGCGGGAAATTGAAGCCCAAAAAGAGCGAGAGGAAGCTGCAGCTCGTGCTGAGATAAGGAGGAGGGAAGAGGAGTTCCAAAGGCAGCAGATGGAACAGCGAGAGAGGGAGCGCAGGGAGCAAGAACGTGAAATACGTGTTAATGAAGAACGCAAACGATTGGACGCTATGTCACAAGGATATCAACCTTATGCAAATTTACCAGCAACCCAGTCACAATATGGAGCACCACCCCCTCCTCAAAGGGGTTCTTCATATGACATTACAAATAACACATCTATGGGAAGGTCTGCACCCAATTTCGGAAGAAATGACTTGCACCAGAACAATATGAATAGCATGAATAACGGTTTCCGGAACGGTGGACCAAATGCAAATTCATCAATGAAGATGCAAGAAAATTCTGTGTTTGTTCCGAAAAAGTCAGTGTCGTTTAACACGCAGTTAGAAACTAGGAACACTTATAGCGTGGGAAGTGAGAGTAGGGGTTCACAATCGTCATATAGAACAAACTCAGTGTCATCTGATCAGAATGAAGCATCATCCCCTAATGTTCATAATTCATTCCCCCAAACAAATAATGTGAATGACTCGGTATTTACGTCCACTAACAGCACGCCGCAACAAAATCATGTCCAGTACCGCACATCTGAAGGCACGCCCAATGTCGTTGGGGCGCAGGAAGTGTACCGTGATCCGCGTAACCGAATTCAAGCACAGAGGGAAGCCCAAGATAAAAACGTCATTAAAAAATCTGGAAATGCAGACAGAATGTCGTTTAGGGACAAAATGAAATTTTTCGCACAAGAGGCAGGGGAAGGCACACCTAAAGATAAATCTAGAGTTTCGAAAACGTTGCGCGATATAGAATCTCAGCTACACAATGGGCAGTAATGGTTCAACACGTAAATTTGGTTGTTTACGCTTACATTTGTTCATTGTTATACTTTACAAACTTAATTTAGCATCCTTTTTTTGCCATGTTTATACATCTCACTTTTTTAATGAATTAATTTTTAAGTCTCATGACCATTGATTGACATATTTGTAGACAACACCTTATTTTTAAAGTGCAAATAAATCTTGAAAAAGGAAATTAGTATTAGGAAATTATGAAAAATCATGTAATAATTCAAATGAGCCAGTTCATTAGAAATAATTTGATAGGTTGTATAAATTGGGAAATTTGTACATTGTTGTTGATATTTTATGTACAAATGTGACGTGATTATTGATATTTACGCTAGACTGTGATGTTTTCGAGAGAACACTGTGAGCTTGTTTTAATCACATGCCTCCGTACTTGCTTCATTCCATAACTAATTCTTTTCACTACACTGTAAAAAAGAGGTGGGCAAGGGAACTGGAATAATTCTCGAAATTATAATTCCTGCAGCAGTGATTGGGATAAGCATGCGCCCTGCGCCATAGTCACATTCAATATTGAAATGGCACATTAAAATTTCACTGAGTGCACCAATGTGACGCATTTAATTCTTAAACAAATTCTGGAAATCTTCTGTTCTTTTATTCAACGTGTTGATGACTATATTCACTTGCGATTTTCAAAAATTTAAACTTCTGCATGAAATTTATTCTGTTCACTCTTTGTCTCAATTGATACACAGTAACACCAGACGGTATTTTGAAAGTGTCATTTATTCAGAACACCATCGTTTCCTATTGCAACAATCCCTTTATACATGTATGAACAAGTGTACATCACCATTGTGACCAGTTCAGACTAATGTTCACAAAACGCACATTTCATATTGAGATAAGTTTTGTCATTAGATGTGGATGTACTGTAGTTTACAATAATGTACAGCAGAGTTCGTGTGCGGTATTTTTTTGGGGGGGGGGGCTTAGACTTTTGAATTATAAATTCAGGCTCAAAAGTATGCAACGAATCTTTAAATAATCTTTTGTGACTGTCTGGGTCAAATATGTCACCCTATTTCCTATGCATAAGTACAGAAAAGTCTGTCTAGACTTTTGTAGTGGCCGGTTATGCAGATCTGTGCATATGATTTTTGGGGTTTTTTTTTCAAATTGCTCATGGCACATTCATTTTCAACAATGGCCCATTCTTTTTGCAAATGGCGCATTGATGTTCCAGGATATGGGGCCATTGTTGCCTATCCTAATCATTGCTGCAGGTACAGTATTTAATCGTGAGTAATTATATCTCATCGTTAATTTTTTTCTAACGAACAAAGATATTTTGGTATTATCATTATTATTTGTTTCTAACGTGAATGTAATTATCAAGATTCATTAAACCGGGTATGATTGTTGATGTACTCTGGAAACCAGATGTTAAATTTAACGTTTATTCAAAAGAGTGCAACATTCCAGTGCAGGGATTTCAAGGTTGTATGTTACCGTTTTATGTTATATCATTCGATATGTTATTTAATATTTGGAAACCACTTTTTTCCGTTCTGTTAATAATATTATTACAACATATCATTCCAATAACACTTTTTTGCCGCTTTTACCAGATTCTATTGAAATTTATTTCCCTAATAAAATTAGATGGTTGTGAAAAGGAATGTGATGCATTATTATACATGTCAAGCCAAAAGTGCCGTAATGTTTACTTAAAATTCAAAATCATATCAAAAATCTAAAATCATGCAACACCAAAAGGTTTGTCCGTATTCACATTTAGAATTCTAACTTGATTTATTCAAGTCGTTACTATTTTCTCTCTTTTTGAACAGGAATGATGCTTTGAATCAACAATATATTTTCCTAAATACCAAGTGTTTATATATTGAGAAGAAATTTCATTAAACAAGTTCTTTTAATACAATGTATCAAACAAGTGAAACAGATATTGAATACTTTTGGATGGTAATTTAAAATATACAGTCGTCAAATGTATGAATTTTTGATATATAGCAATTTCTTTTCCATGTTTACCACTATGAACAAATTTTGTATATATGTCATTACATATCCCATTGAAAGCTGCATTCATACGCACCACATTCTCTATCACAATGACACATATATGCATGAAGTCTATATTGTATTTAAAATATTCATGAGAAGGCATTTAATCTCATTTTTTTCTCTGTTGATTCCTTTTATATTTTGCTAAGTAGAAGGTAGGAGAGATTAAATATATTTGATTGTTATATCATATACACCTGTACAATACATTAGGATCAGCCAAATATGCTTCATATTGTATATTTTAAACAAGTGCAAAAATTTGATTATGTTTACCTTAATATCAGAATAAAAAAAGAATTAATATAAAAAGTTATCTTGTCACTTTCTTTGTCCTGAAATAACTACCAAATCACAGACTTAAAGTGATCACATATTTGCTTTGTAAATATTCAAGACCAAGTTATTCCAGAAATCTCTATCATAGCAAAAAAAAAGGTCCATAAAAATAAGTGGACAGACGGATAGACCATGGAAGTATGGAAATTTACTAATGTTCCACTTCAACTTTGCCACTTGAGGAGTAAATTAACAGCGTATCAAATGAACCCAGGTCATATCTGCAAGATCAAGGTCAAAAATTAAAAAGAAATGGTAGATCTAGTCCAGGCCATACCTTATAATACTGCAGCTAGAGGAGGGTATAGTACTGATTTCAATTTACTTAAGAATTTGAATCACAATTCACAGAGTTGTTACCCTAGACCCAAGTGTGTATGATGACCTTGAACAATTGCCATATCGGCAAGGTCACAATGAAAAGAAGTTTTAATTCTTCCAGACCATAGGTTCTTCTGTGGATTTGAATAATGTTTCACAAAACTGCTGCCAAGGATCCAAGTGTGTGTCATGACATTGAACGATGGTCAATATCTGAAAGGTCAAGGTCACAGTGAAAAGAAGTTTGAATTCTTCTCCTGGCAATAGCCTTTATGGATTTAAATAAATGTTTCACAGACTTACTGCCCAGAACCCAGGGATGGCAAGACCTTGAACAAAGTGATAGCGAAAAGAATCCCTTTTAATATTGCTCAAGACATAATTTTTTTACCTCTGTAAGGCTTTGAAAAATATTTCACAGAATTGTTGCCCAGTACTCAAGATTTTAAAGATTGTGTTCATACAATCTGATTAAAACTAGATCTCTACATGCTCCCGATTTTGCAATGTCGTGTACCCGAATAATATGATCGTGCATGTAGAGATCTGGTTTTAATCAGATTGGTGTTCATATGAAGGTGAAATGTTTCTTAGAAGGAAAAAGAAACATAGAGAATCTTTTCCAGAATATGATTTGCTTTTATGAAGAAGCCTCAAGAAGGGTATTTCAGTACCTTTCTTGATTTTGGAGGTGACAACAGAATTGCCTACTGGTATTTGGCAATTTTTGGGCGGAATGCAAAGCAAAATCCAGTCAACAAAACGGCGAAGTCCGTCTGTCTGTCCATCCATCAGTGCATCAACATTTTGGTTAAAGTGTTGAGTTGTAGTCTTTTTTTGGGAGAACTGTTTGGAGCACCAACTTTAAACTTTACATGACGATAGACCGTGATTAGACAAATCAAATGCAGCCACAAAATTTGACCTCGAGATAGAAATTTCTGAATTTGTGATTTGGCCATTAGGGATTAAACTATGAGGAGAATTAACAGGTTACTTTACATAATGATTAATCTTGATAAGACCTTTCATTTGAGACCTTGACTTTTGACCTAGTGACCTTGAAGTTTCGACCTACTTTTCAAAAACATTACCCTTGACCATATCTTTGAAACCTTAAGAGGTACGGATTTTATACTTCATGTGCAAACATCTTGTGATCAGGCCATTCATTTGTGACCTTGACTTCTGACCTATTGACCTTGATGTTTGACCTATTTTTCAAAAACATAAGCCTTAGTTATATTTTTTAAGCATAATGGATAGAGCTTCCATACTTCACTCATAGATTCTTTACAACACTTTTTAATGAAAACCTGCTTTTTGACCTTGACCTAAACTTTGTTAAACTTTCCATAACTTTAAACATGAATGTATCTCTTGAACCATAAGTAGAATAACTTATATTTTACGTTAAGATTCTATATTACAAGACCTTGCAAGTGAGACTGTGACCTTGACCCTTTCATTTATGATTGTGACCTTGACCTTAAAATTAGCTGCATCTCTTGAATTAGAAGAGTTAGTGCTTTGATATTTCACTGGTAGATTCCTTATACAGTAACAATATGGTATATATGCCATCAACTAAAAGTGGCGCTTCGCATGCAGCCATACCACCTTTAGTGGTTTATTAAAGTTCTGTGAAAGCTCAAAGATTGTACAGTCAGTGCTACGTTAAAATGCACATTAATTAGTAAATGCAGCCTTTTTAAGTTGAATAGTTAGGAATTTGGTATTTCACATGTATATTTCTCTGTGCAAGAAATATTGATTTGTACAATAATTTTTTACCTTGTGACCTTGACCTATATCTTTGACTTGCTTTTCTAAAAATCGAAAATTGGCAAAAACTGTAACTCAGGTTTGTGATGTGGCTATTGTATCTCATGTTTTAATTCTTTTGTGAAGATCTTTCTGTACATGCATACTATCATTGTGACCTTGACCTAATATGTAATTGACCTACTTATTTAAAATCTAAGATTTACCAAAAATAAGTGATATGATATTTAAATTTGTACATATATTTCTTGTGACAAGGCCATTCATTCTTTATTTGTTGCATTTGGTTATAGTCAAACTTATCGCAGGGGACACATGTTCCTTGAATTCTATTTTAAATTCAGATGCTGCAAGTATTAGACTCAAAGAAACATTTTGGAGTGATTCTGCAAGTAGTTTAATTTCAAAAAAACATTTTCATAAATAATAAAAATACATCATAATTGTATCAAATATCACAGAAATGTATCATAATTTACAAATGTTAAAGTTCTCTCAAATAATATTGATGACATACATGTAAATAATGTTCCAAAACAACAACAAATAAATAAGCAAATTCTCTCAAATCATGGAAAACAATTAAATGATTATAAGTAGTTTACAATTGCTACAATTGCTTAAAACCCTTTGCATAAGTTTCAATACATGTAGTACTTCATAGAATTGTTGTTCAAGACCAAAGGTTGCGTCATGACCTTGAAACACACTATAAATCTAAAGCATAATCTTTCACTCACTGCATGGAATCAAATATTCCAAAACATGGTTGCCAAAAACACAAGGTTTTTTCCTGAATTTGAACAAATTAAGGTCTGCAATGGACTAGAAAACCTAACCCATGTTACCAGGCATAAGTTTTCCTTTACTGCATGGATTTGAAGAATACTTCACACAGTTCACAGCATTATTTCCCAAGGCTGTGTCATGATATTGAATCCCAGTCATTTACTTTAAGTCAAAGTCACAGAGCTGATCATTGTAAGTTAATTAAAACCTGTCCAGATCAAAGTCGAATTTTGTTCTCTTCGTATTAATTGTCTACAATGTACTAGTATGTTAAATTGAAAACCACTTCACAGAATCAATTGTTGTTCAGAACTCAAAGGTATAATCATACTATGACCTTTAAGCAAGGTCATATGTCAAAGATCAAAGTCACAAAGATGTATTGAGCAAATATTCTCAATGTGGCATTCAGGTCACCCTGTTCCTAATTCAGATAGCCTTCTATACACGCACATGAAATCTGTCTTCAAGTAAATTTGGCATATCTCTGAGCAACAAACTCTCTATAATTCTCTACAGTCATTGGTTTCCAGTCTATACCGAGTAATGATGACATTCCCTTACACAGTTTGTCCTTCGTCCAATGATTTCTAACCATTGTACGACAACTATCATCACCTACCATGATTAATTCGTTCTCGGGCAGATCATTCACATATTTGATCATGTCTTCTCTAATGAAAAGTCCCGTTAGGCCACGATTCAGAAACGCCATGAGAATCAAAGCTGCGCTTGATAACATCTCTTTGATTATGAGCACCTTCAGTTTCGGACAGTATCGCACCATGAAAATTATGTGTTTGTCTACTCTATCCTGGTAATCACCATTACCTGGATGTCTGTACGGTCCTTCCGTCAATGCAAAATCGACAAATTCTTCCAATGTCTCCCTATAGCGCGTCATCACTAGAGATAACGACTCAATATATTTCAGCCAGGTGCGTTTGCGGTAAACAAGCGATGCAAGTGGCATGTTTGGTTTTAGGAAAACTTCCTTCTGAGCCCATTCGTGTGAAACAGCTAAGAAGCAGTGCACGCGTAGACTAGGTCCACTCTTGCATATCTCTTTCCAGTGGAAGGCACTCAAAGCTTCGTTGTAAAATTCCCGCGTTTTAGAATTTGCTACGATGTATAATTCCTTCAGTGAATGCGACGCTAGCTGTCTCAAAAGACTAAAATTCAAATGTTTTGGTGAGATTGCTAATTCTTTCAAATTGATCAGATACATCACATTGCTTAGAGAGTTGGAATTGAAAGAATTCACGATCCATAATGTCTTCATGTGTTTCCCATGTGTAAGACCCATGGGAACCGGGCTATTTTTCTCTCCAAATTTGGTCATGTCTTCAATTCTGAGATGCCGCAACTCTTTATTTCTTTCCAACAAAGTCCCTAATGGCTCTAAGCTCTCGGATGAGTTATGTTGCTGTATAAGTTGATAGATGCTTAGATCTCGAAGATTCGAACAGTTCTTACAAATTTCTATGAAAAGCGCAAACGACGTTATACCCCTCAGGGCAATGTTTACGTGTTTGAAGTATCTAACATTTCTCTGTACTACCTCCTGGATTTCTTCACTCACTTGGTCAAACAGCTTAATATCCTCTGTGGTGCACGGTATTCCCGCTGTAAACAGCAGCTCCCATAATGCATTTTCTGAGTACTCAAACCTGTGCCAAACTTCAGGACTTTGAGATGCTTCCTGCCATTTTACGCAGGTCTTGCTGGCATGAATTCTGTCCAGGAGGTCAAGGTAACTAAGTATTTTGGAAATCACCAAGTCTGGAAGCTGATCCCAAGACATGTTTTAATTTTCTGTAAAATCATAAAGACAAAAATTATGATTATTTATTTGCATAAAAAAAGTTTCAAAATTGTTTCAAACTCTGTATATTATATCAACCATTATTTACCATACAAATCCGCTACTACAAACTAAAGCGCAAGGGAAGTTCTAATTTCCACTCTCTGTATACTTATTTGTCTATCTGTAACACTTTTTCTGTTTTCCAGACTTTTTTTCATTATTTTTTGTATGCGAATATATCTAATACCGATATACATTATACAATAGCCCATTTTCCAGAAAATATCTATGACCGTTTTAAACCTTGATTTTATATGTACAGACACCAGACATCACATCATTTGGCAAAATGTTCAATTGTGACGTCACATCTGATCGCACTGTCTTGAAGCACCTTGATGTGTTGTCATGCCTTTTATTTTGACGTCACAATGAAAATATCGCCAAATTTTGTGATGTCTGGTGTCTGTCCGCCTTATGAATCTATTGGAAAATCAGCCATTGAGTCCATCTTTCATTTCTATACATTGACCTATCTTATTAAATATCTCAAAATTGAAGTTGATATCTTGAATTTTCAACTTAATACAATGAAACTTTGAAAATTCAAAATACAGTCTTGTCAGAATTTTCATCTTATTATTTGGAATTTTCAACTTAATGTCTTGAATTTTCAACTTACAATTTAGAAATTTAGTTCAACAAATTAACTTGAAACAATCATACTTTCTTGAATTTTCAACTTTTTACCTTTGAAATTCAAGATGTTCTCTTGCAAATTCAACTTACCAACTTGAATTTTCATTGTACTTTCTTAGTCTTAGTAGATAACAAGTTGAAAAGTCAAGTTGGTTAGATGAATTCACAAGATACCCCCGGTAGAATGCTAAGGTGGAAATATGTCAAGATAACAGCTAGTATGTATAATCTTGAAAATTCAACTTCATACAAAGTATATTCCACTTATTATTTTGAAAATTCAAGACACAAAATTGAAAATTCTGATTTTAAGATACCAAGTTGAAAGTTCAAGATACTATGTTGAAATTTTGAGATAGTATTTTGACTTTTCAAATGATAAGTTAATGAATTCATAATGTTGTGACATGCATTTAGGTTGAACATTCAAGATAATAATTTAGTTAAATATCCAAGATTCTGAGTTTAAAATTCAAAACTCAAATTTTGTTAGTTGAAAATTCCTAAAAACACTATACATTTGTATCTTGAATTTTCAAGTTAGTAAGTAAACTAATATTACTAATAAGATCCTATTAAGTTGAATTTTCATGAAAGTGATTATAAGAATTCAAGTAATGTTGACTTGAATTTTCAAGATACAATGTGCTGTAGAAAACACAAGACTACCCCCACCTGGGATGAAACTCGCAACCTTCTGATCTTCAGTCTAAGTATGCTCTACCAAGTGAACCAAAGAGACGTCCCACTGGCCCAGTCTAGTACAAGTGTCAGTTTACTACAATACATGTATATGAATTATCTTCTTTTTCATAGTAAAGTGAAATTTGAATACATGTAATTTCAAGAGGAGCTTCTTTAATTTTTGTCTTAACACAACCTCGTTTAGACAAAAATTAAAGAAGCTCTTCAGTTTCCATTGAAATTAGAAGACATGTTCATGTACTAACTATAAATATTGTGTATCTTGAAATTTCAACTTACCAGCTTGATTTTTCAACTTATTATCTTTTGAAATATGATATATGATATGATTTATTCAGGTAAACCAAGTCACAGAGCAATATATCAAGATTACAGCAAAATAAAACATAACAAAATAATGAAATTTAAAATAAAAAAAAAAAAATGAAATAAACAAAAAATGGTCCCGTACAAAGTTTTCTCACAAAACCTCATAACTTTCACGTGTGAAAGTTGTAAGAATCATGTTAGAAGTGTATGCAAATTAGTTTGTCTCACGTGAGGTTATGTTAGATCAAACGTGAACTTCTTTTTATCCAAATTTCCTCACGTGTGGAATATTTCTCACGTGAGAAATCATGTTAGAAATCAATATTAAGGTTACTATGCGCACTAAGTCCAAATTTCTCACGTGAGAAATTTGTTAGAAATTTGGACTTTGCCTCTATTATTGGCGATTCGATAGAAGAGAAGACTAAGTCAAAATTTCTCACGTGAGAAAGATATTAGGATTTTTAACTTTGCCATTTGTATTGAAGATCGTAAGTTAAATGCACCAAGTCCAAATTTCTCACATGAGAAATATGTTAGAAAATTGGTCTTAGACATCTATAGAGAAATTTAAATTAAGAAGACTAAGTCCAAAATCTTGGTTTCAGAGTAAAAACATGCCTATATATTAGGTAAATAATTCTCTTCAAGACGGCAAAGAGTTGGAACATTTCCATTATCATACAGATGGCACCAGAAACATTACTTGTAATTTCCATTCGATTTGTGCATCCAGATTATGTTTTTCTACAGAATATATCTTCTCTTTCAACACTTTTTTTTTGTCTTCAATAACCTCTGACATATATGCAATTCAAAAGATACCAATTACAAATATCGGATGGCCTCAAAACCCTTACAGAACATAAAGGAATACACATTGAAAAACAGGTGCGGTAGCTAGAAAGCTTGTTGACCCAGAACCTCTGGCACGGCTGGGGACAGACACTTTTTAAGAGGATTATTTGCGAGACCCTAAGTGTTGAGTTACCGTAGTTTACTGAAGAACCCCCCCTCCCCCCCCCCCATCGTTTGTGTGGATTAGGGGAATTAAATTCCTCTAGGAAAAAAAAAAAAAGAAAATTAGACGCATTAGTGGCCTCAGAAATATATTTGAGCTGGATTTAGAAGGGATCAAGTGCATCAGCAAAAGACAAACCGTGTCTAAGATGAGGAAAATATCCGATATGACCATGTTGTATCTTTTTTCCCCAAACATGTACATCCACATAATTTATATTGGACGTGACAGTCCTGAATCCTTTCCAATCGACTTCAGAAAATTTTGAAAAAAAAAATTCAAATTTATGCTTCTAAAAAATGGAGTGTCTAATACTGTCTATAGACTACTTTTGAACAGTAACTTTGCTGCAAAAGCCATGCCATAATCGTTCCCTTCTTTTGGCACTGCATGCTGAGGGAGACGCGTTCACTTTTTTAATTACAAATAAGTAATTTTTCTTTGGTGCGAAAACGATGTTGACGTGTTTGCGATGCCTGGATACGCCCCCTTGAAACTGCATAAGATGTAAAGTGAATAAAAAAAAAAATCCAAGTTCCAAGTTAAAACATTCATTATTAGTGCTTCCGATATACGAGATGAATCATGAGTGTACTCTTTGATTCGATTTTAATCAACAAGAGTCCAGGAAGGCAGTATTGAACCGTGGGCCCCCTACCCCCAACCAAAAAAAAAAATAAATAAATAAATAAATAAATAAATAGATAAACTGAATTAATAAAATCGGCCGCATAAAGGGGAGGGGGCATCCCCGTTTCTGAATAGTGTAAATAGATCGATATTGTAATCATAATAACAAAAAATAATGATAAGGAAAAAAATCAAAATGAGGCAGAAACCGGGAACTAATAGTGATGTAAGCTAATTTCTCATGTTCCGACATCAATATTAGTTTAGACAATTAAACGTTTTATATAACTTTTTTTAAGTACGATGGTCGCCAAAATGGGGTGTGCTTTTTTAATAGTTAGGAAGCTAGCCGGCACCCCGACTACCAAGGATCCGCCAAGCTATGACTTTGAACATGTAACTAAAAATTAAAATTGGGGAAAAAAATAGAATAATGTTAACAAAAATCCAGGAGGGTTCTCACTCCTTGACTCCTCCTCATAAAACCGTACATTACTTTCATTTCAAATAAATTCACCTCAAATTAACCACCGCTAGAACCCCCCCCCCCCCCTTCCAAAAAAAAACCCCAAACACACAACGGAAACAATATATTGAAGCTTTCTTTTCACGTAAATTTACCTGAACATGCTGAAAAGTCGTATTTAATGATGTAACTACGAGTGCACTCCACTATAAATATAACACATGTTTGCTGACCTCGTACATCGCGCATTCTTCGTGAAATTTGATGCCGCTCCCAGCGTGAGACCGCACCTCGCTGGATGCGCGGCAGATTTACTTGGAACTAGTTTATGTAAGCAGGTCAGCTTCACGAATGTGCAGATTTGGATATTTCACTGTGTTTAAAGTTAACAAAAATACTTTGTGTATCTACATTATATCATAATGGATCTCCGATACTGTACATATATTCTTTACCGAACTTGCAACCAAACGAAACACCAGGATGCTGGAGGGGATTGAAGCAAATTTGTGATGGGAATGACAAAACAATTGTCAGCTTTAACATAAATAATGAAGGTAAGAAACATTGTGTTCAATAAATCATTTTAAATCTACATCGATCCTTTTATAAGATTGTTTTGAAATAAATATTGTCTCTGATGAACAAAACTAGGAGTCTATGTCTCATATAGCATATTCAAAATTCATCAGTGGCGCCTTGGGCATGCGCATTCATAATTTTCCCACGGCATATTGAATGAGTCAATACTTTTGCAGCTCGTGGGTGAGATGTGAGTTAATAATATAATCATAATTGAAAAGCACCAAGCCATTTGATACGGATTGAATAAATTATACAATGTATTATAAATCCAATATCTGAATCCTCTTAAAGCGTACAGGGCCGGGGGTGGGGGGGGGGGGGGGGGGGTGGGTTTCAAGCTTCAAGCATAGATGTAGAAGGTGGGGGGTGGGAGGTGGGGGGGGGGGGGGGGAATCGAGGCAGGACTACCATAAATTCTTATTATTCCCCTTTATTTAAAGTTTTTCATGTTTATGTATATGTAGGCTGAATCTCCCCTTTTTATGCATTTTTTTTCCCTAGCTATTAAACATTAATTGATTATTTGAAATGAAAACTTAATTTACAGATGAACTGGAGTAGTGTACTGTGGATGAGCTGAACCTATATCAAAATCAGAAGCAGAAGGACCCACCTGACTCCTCAACGCTAAATATGTATTGTAAACCCAAGGTCAGTTGTTTTAAAAAGAAAAGTGAATTTTTTAAAAGAAGTATGTAGATTAGAAAATGCATGACATTCTATAAAATATTCTTTTAAATTATGCAAACTGAATGTATTATAAATATATTTGTAACTTTTGAATTAAAAGTATATTCGTAGAGTATCAAAAAGATGTGACCACCTTATTATTATTACAAATTTATACTTTTTTTCAGACCCTTTCAAATGGCACCTGAAACCAAGAGATATCTTCTACAAGTCCTGCTTACAAGACTCCAGCACTGCACAAACACCACGTCTTGCAGTGAGGTTATATGTGATAGAACTTATCTTCCACTAACAAACGACCTTCAGGCTCAGCAGTCGGCTTTTGGAGAGCAACGTACAGCATGTACATGTATATATTATATAGACAAACTACCAGAAAATTACAAAGACCATGCAAAAGATGTAACAAAGTGAATTAATTCTTACAGAACGGACAGGGATGTGATCTGATCAACATACAAGCAATTACTCGTTCAAAACTGGAGATTTTTAATTACTTCAACGGAAGAAAAGGAGAGTGTCATATTTGTGTTGTGTATAGTGCATAGTATAGTGAAATCGTGTAAAATCACCCAAATAGAAGAGAAGGAGTGTTAGTGTATAGTACATGGTGTAAATATGTAAAGAATACTGTAAAGATATAAAAAAAATAGTGTAAACATGGTGCACATGGTAAATGTGTAAATCATAGTGCATTTTTTGAAAATTTATAACAACAAAAACACTAAAAGATGTCAATATTGCTTGAAATTTTCTTTTCTAACATAAAGCATTGAAAGTATGAATTTCTTTGTATATAAATGTCATGAAATTTTTGTATATAAAGTTTTGAAATTTGAAAAATTCTATTGTTGTTGTCCATGCACTGTCAAGTGTATTTTGATGTATTTTTAAGAATTTCTCATGTGAGGTTTTGTTAGAATTTTTGTGAAGGTGGAAATTTCTCACAAATCATCACATGAGGTTTTATGAGGACTGGATTAAGGGAAAACAATGCTGGCACTGTATTTCTCACGTTAGGTTTTGTGAGAAAAATTTCACACGTGAGGTTATGTTAGAGACGTCCACATGTGGTCATGTTAGAATCTAACATGAGAGACACCTAATTTGCATGTTAAAAACCTCACGTGAGGATTAGATGAGATTCTCATGTGAGATCTCACAAGAGATCTCATGTTAGATTTATGTTAGTTAATTTTGGTAAGGGGTAAATTGGGATAAACTTAGCAATAGATTTGCTACAAATACAATGGTTGGGATACAGAACAGAGGTAGTAATTATATATGGAATTTGTAATAAAAAAAACAAGAAAATCAGATATAAGAGTTTGGATAGGTATGATTTCATCTTGTAATTATATAAACATGATAAATATAAAACTGAATTAGCTATCACAGGAGCTTTAAGATATATATTTAACTATCACAGAAACTTTAATAAGATATTGCACCATAATAACTTTGATTTAAACCCAAGGATAACCCATGAAAGCTTACAAGCTTAAATTATTTCCAATGGGGTCCTTAGAAATAAATTTCAAAAGTTAGGTAAATAAATATATGATGTCAACATATTAATGTAATTTTTGATGTTAGTAAAAATTTGAAGTATAATTGATAGGAAAATCAACACAAACAAAAATTCAACTCAAAAGATACAAACTAAACTAAAACTAAACTAACAACAGGTTCGGGATTACTCCAGAAATGGCTATAATAGCTTAATATGGATATAATAGCTATAAATGGCAATATTGGAGAAATAATTTTAAGTACTAAAAAAGTAAATTTTGGAATTTTGATCTAATACTCAAAATCGCAAATGTTTTTGACCATCTGAGCAATGTTTACTAAAGAAGTTGACATGTAAAATGTACCATCTTTGAGATTGAATGAGTCAAAATTTTGATTACTTATCCTGGTCAAAACTTGAAAATTGTAAGTTTTACATACCAACTTCTTTTGTAAAGTTTGATCAGACGGTCATTAAGATTTGCGATTTTGAGTTTGAAAGAAAAATTCAAATTTTTCTAATTTTTAGTACTTAAAATTATTTCTCCAATATAGCCATTTATAGCTATTATAGCCATATTTAGCTATAATAGCCATTTCTGGAGTAATCCTGGACCTGAACAACTAAACTATATAAAACTAAACTAAACATAAATAAAAGACTTTGGCTCAGACATCAAAAATGGTTTAGGCAAGGACAAACTTAGGGCTTAAAATCCCTGTAACTTTGGTCATAATAACTAATTAAAAATTTGGCAGGTTAAAAATAAATAAAAGTTGCATTTTCACTCTCTCAGAACAATATGTTTAATTTTGAAGGTTACAATTAAGTCAAAATTTCTAGATACTAAGTTGAAAATGCAACTCTGTAATACTGTTACCCGTCATCGGATCACCTCCTGTTGGGGTATATCTAACCATAAACTTATATATATCCAGACAAACTGGCAACAACAGTACTTTCACCAATGAAATTAGTGAAGACTTCAAGAGTGATTTTACACTTACCCTATGTTATCAAGCCTTGTCTATCGTGTATTTCTAACCTTAAAGTAAAATAATTTATAGAGATTTATCAATGTCATTGCTCAGCAAACTATTTAACACCAAAATAAATAACTTTTTTCTCAAAAGCACCTGACTTTGACAGTGCGCTAGGTAGATTAGACGCTTACACAAATTACGTCACAAATCCTGTTCTGTTAAAGCCCAGAGGTGACTTAGATGAGTTGCTAGCACAAATAAATTCCAGAGATAGAAATGTAAGTGAGCGTTATATTTTCATTTGAAA
This sequence comes from Pinctada imbricata, assembly GCA_033119305.1. NCBI lineage: Eukaryota > Metazoa > Mollusca > Bivalvia > Pterioida > Pteriidae > Pinctada > Pinctada imbricata. The sequence continues at coordinate 36,101,156 of VSWD01000007.1, read as the reverse complement.
TCTCTTAAAGACGGCAACTGCTACAATTATTTTCTTTTAAGGGTAAAGATCAGATGATAAAGCACTTTCTGAAACTTTTTCTCTTGTCATTCCTGCAGTTTTTTACTAAACAATCGTGAAAATTGTGAATGGCTCGCATTTCCTCAGTTTGAAATTCCCGAAATTCACATACATACAGGTACAGTATTATGAGTATTGCAGTAATATTTTCAAAAAATACACATGTATACAAGTGAGTCCTGGCAAATGCTGAGATTATATTCACTATATCGTAAAATTTCCCTGCAGGTCTATCCCTCAATTTGAATTTTAATCAAAAAGCATTTCGGACAAATGAGACAAAACTTCAATTTTTCCGATTTCTTGAACACACTCAATGTCCACAAATATTTGGCATCTATCAAGTGGAAAACAGGAATATAAAAAAGATCTCTATGTAATATCGCTTGGCTTTGTTTCCAGCAGATATGGATATTTTGTAAAGATCTTTCATATTTGAGTTTTCAACTTGATATAGACGGAAAGACCAAAAATTAGTGGACATTGAGTGCTATACCTTTAGACTTCAACCGTGCATGATATTTAACATGTAAGTGAGCTTAAGAGACAACCGGGCGTAGCTGAGTCTAATATCATGATATGCATTTCTATATCCACTAACACCCTGACACTGCCTGGCTCAATTTACCAAATATTGTCTTGAAACTTGCACAAAATTAAGGTGTACTCATCATCTATCATTAAATCTAACTTCATCTCAAACAAATTTTGGGTCGATTTTGGGTGATAAGTAATTACACACTTTTTCAATTCTACTGGACCAGTTCCCGACTAATTCTTTCCTGTTTGTTCAAAAATTATTATTTTAAACTAATTTCTTGACAGAAATGAAATTTAACACCTTTGTAACAATTTCAAACAAAATTTTTCAAAAATTTTTGCCAGTAATTATTCCTAGAGAGGGACTGAAATACCCACCCTCTTCCCAACCTAAAAATTGATGTCAAAATCTTTTATGCTGCCAAGTGAATACAAAATAAAACAGATTCGGTTTTTTTTTGGTAGATTTAGAATGACATAAAATATAGAGTCCCTCATGCAAAATTTCTCCTCAAAATTTGATTTACAAGGCCGTCAAATTAGGTTAGCCGGTAACTGGTCTTAGCAGGGAACTGGCCCCCAACCAGTAGAGGGATCTCCAATCATCCATGCATTTTAAGGTATTAGATGTATAATCAGTCAGGGGTATAACTCATTTCAGTTATATTTTTCGTCACTGAAATCAGTTATTTTTCTTGCAAGATATTTATAGAATCACCCAGAATATAACTGGTTCAGGTTACAAAACTTTCCAAGGTCAAATACGATTATATCATCCAATGCGTACAGAAAAGTTTGACTTCATCAGATACAACATTGGTGCCTCTTTAAAAATAAATTAAGGTCACAGCTGGATAAAATCATCTTTGTGCAAAATCTGGGTCAAAAATAAATATAACTGAAAGAAGTTACTTTTAAATAACCATTTTTGGTTATATTTTTTTGGTATTGCTTAAATCTTCTAATCCAGATTTTTCCTGCTGATAATCAAGTGTTCAGTATCATCTTAATACATCAATACCTTAAATTTTGTAAAATAATCCTTTACCCAATGAATAAATATGAAGCAATTCCCATAGGAATTTTTATATGCAGAAATCAGTTATTTTTCATGACCTACTTTAACATTACTGATTTTCATAGAAAGAAAAGTAACTGATTTCGGTTATAAAATTTTATCACTGAAATGAGTTATACCCCTGACTGATAATAAACTACTTCCGGTTTGTTTTGACTTAGAAATATGTATATTTCCGATGTCGGCCGAAGATAGCCGATGTTGAACGGAGTTTGGGTCACGAATCGTTTAAGCCGAATTGAGTTGCAATAGATAAAAATGTCTTGAAGCAAAGAATACTTCATTTATGCTTTTACTTGATCATCAAACATTTTGATTTTAAAGGGTAATTTTTATTGTACATCGAATACCTTAATTTACGGAAGTTATGGCGTAAAAATGATGGAATTTGGGCATATAATTGAAGATTACTTGTGGTGCTACTTCCGTAGCTGATACTGATTAACCATTCTTTACAATGTATCTTTTCACCAGTTAAGTGAAATGGGAGAGGATGCCTGGTCTTGCAGGGCTCTCGATCAGCCTAATTTGGGACCGAATATCGGCCCCAGTCCCAATGCAAAATAGTATCTTTTTTCCCAATTTATTGACCATTTTTCCCAATTTGACCCCTAGTGAAAATTCGAACAAAATGAGTCAAAAATTCTAATTTTCCAATGAAAAGGCATCCAAACCTAAATATATCATGATATATTCCCAATTTTTGAATAAGCAGCTATTTTTCCCAATTTCAAAGGCCTCGGCCCCAGTCCCAAAACTGGCTGCGGGAGCCCTGTCTTGTGTCAAACTTGAAACCATTTGATCTTACCATGCTTACAGTATTGTACAAAATGTAAGTGTACATTATATGGTATGTACAGTATTATGTACACTATATTACACCAAGCCATTTGAGCAAGGGGCATGAAAAGGTATGGTTGAGCATTTTGAGTACCCATTTTGATGCCGAGGCAAGCTTAAGGGTACATGTATTCAGATGCTGTGGAAATTTTAAGTGCCATTGGAAATGCAGACCTTTGCAAGCAGTATCAAAAGTACATATACGGTACATTTGCTAAATTTGTTATACGCTTAAAAGAATCTCTCACATAAAATTGTTCTTTTTGTTACAGTAATATGAATAGAATGAACATGATGGAACAAGTTCACTTAGGTGGTGAAGACGAAGAAGACATTTATTCTGGATTCAACGATTATAATGCCACTTTGGATGTAGACGTAAGGAACTCATTACAGTACCTCAGTCTATTTGTTAATATACATGTACATTAAATAGATGCATACATGTCATAAATAAAGTAACCATATTATAATTAGGCGGAAAGTTTAGATTTCTATTCTGAATCTCATTCTTGTACCCTTGCTTTAAAGATGGTTCCTAGTAGTTGAAACAATAAAACCTCCATCAAAGCATTGTTTGATAATGTTGATGTTTATTAAACACTAGACTGTTCTATTAAACACTAATCTATTCAAGAATAGTTATGTCACCTGCTGCACAATTGACCCTAAATATGTGACCTTGACACTAGACTGTTCTATTAAACACTAATCTATTCAAGAATAGTAATGTCACCTGCTGCGCAATTGACCCTAAATATGTGACCTTGACCTTGAATGTGACCTTGACCTCTCATGAAAACATAAGAATTGAAGTTTTTTCCATACATGTATTTCAGGATCTACAACATGATGAGACATTTCAGAAGGCAGTACTCAGGACAAGCCATGGAAGGAGGCCACCACCTGTAAGATATCAAAATAGAATTACATACCTAGTTGTCAAAACCTCTACATTTGTTATAACTCAATATCTCAGTCTAAATAATTGGTTTTACAATGATTTCATGCCAAGCATGAATTTCTGTAGTTCTTCTAAGAACTATGACTGTACATTTCTACATGTCTTTAGAGTATAACAGTTGAAAAAAATTCAACAAATACAATATTTCATTTAAAGTGATTTTTTTTTTCATGTAAACAAAAAGTTCACATGTTTATGTACTTGTTTTTTATTGGGAAAAGGACTAGAAAGAGAACTTGATATATTAAATTTAATCATAAATTAGCGAAGTTAATTTATTTTCCATTATAATCTGTAAAAGTTAAATGATCTATGATAGTTTTAAATAAACACAACCATACCAGTGCTAACACTGCTGAAATATGAATCCAACTAAGATAAGTACCGTTTGCATATACAATGTAGTGCGTAGTTTATTCACTTGGATGTACCGAATGCTTTTCTACATTTCAGTGATTGGGAAGGAAATTTTGTGAATGGGCCATTTTCCATGATTTTATAAAATTACAATGGGATATTTCTTAAGAAAGTACTGAGACTACAATGGGCCATTTTGCAAATAAATGGGACTGTGGTGCATGGCCCCTGGCCTACCCAATCACTGTATTTTGGTATGACATGTACATGTATGAACTTGAGATTTGTGTCTTGCAGACGGCAGCTCGAGGTGCGATGCCAGGGACAGCCATGCGAGGTGGACGGGCAGCTATGCCATCCTCCATGGGACGTCTGAACACAGGGGCGGTGCCAGGGGGCGGGGCTGATATGGCTCGGCCAATGACAGCTGTAAGGGCTGCAGGATACACGTCTGCTGGAAACAGAGGTAATGATTTGTAGCTCGTGAACGATAGTTTTATCTCTTTCATCTCCATCTTTTTCTGAAGAGGAAATAAACGTATAGGTGAATAATTAATTTTGTTGATTACAAATTTATTAACAGTGAGGATATATATCGAATCTTATTTAAAAAAATTACAATGAAAGATAAAAAAATCTTTGTAAAGAACAAGGATGAAAATTGTGAAAGTACATGTAAGCGTAAAGATGAGTAAATGTACGGTAGATCATGAGATGATATCAGCAAAAACTAAAACGCTCTATCTTACCTTTTCAGGTGCAGGATTTGACCCCTTAAATCAGGCTGGACCTGCCCCTCCCCTTGAACCAAAACCCGAGGATAGGTATGATATGATATCAGTAAATAAAAATTGAACTAGAGACTGATCCAAAGTTTGAATTCTGAGACAATTAGAAAAGTGTTTGGGAAGTTTAAGGAATTTTAGCAGTAGTGGAACCCTCAATTGGTATAGAACGACATTTGGTAAAGAACAACATTTTCGGGGGAAAAAGGGAAAGGGGAATCATGTTTATGGATTGTCATTTTAAAATCATGTAAGATTTGATATTCTAGGGGGAAATTTCAAATTTAATGATGAATAATTTGATTTTCGTGAAATCCTCTCCACTCTTTATTGAGTCCACCACAATTAACTTTTCTTTACAATGTTGAACAAAAATACATCTTGCAAAAATCGAAATGTTTTCTCTTCTTTTTCAGTCCAGAAGAAAAGATCAGACAACTGGAAAAGAAAGTTAATGAGCTGATCGAGGAGAGCTGTTTTGCCAACAGCAGAGGTGAATTCAGTCTGGTAAGTAGTGATGCTTTCATAATACCTTACATCATAATTGACCCTTCCAAACACGGGAAAAATTTGAGAATTCCATGATGTCACAATGCAATTTGGATGTTTGACCGAGGTTAAAAGCATTGTGACGTCAAGACATTTTGCATTTTTTTCCCGCAATCAGAAGGGTCAATTCTGATACATTTGATACAACTAAGTAGAAAGACTCAAACATAGAATGGCACTACTGATTGAAAGCGTCTGTGGGATATGTTGAGATTGAAAGATAAAAAATTCTTGAACTTGATACATGTAACAGAAAATTAACAATTTTTTAATAGAAAAGATGGCACTGTTAATAACTCAGATTTATTTGATGTAAAAATGAATTTTAGATGTTGAAAAAGAAGAAGATTTTCTGCCTTGATGATAAGAAATTTTAGAATAATGTATTTTTCTTAGATTTAAAGTAATATACTTGTATATACATGTATGTATACATGATCTTGAAGTTTTAAGATTTATTGGTTTACAGTCATTAGAGAAAGCAAAGGATGCAGGCAGAAAAGAGCGTGTTCTAGTCAGAAAGAGGGAGGAGCAGTCCATGGGGGATCAAATCAACCTTGACCTCACATACTCTGTAAGTAACCTGTGACCTAAATTACTCTGTGAGTAACCTTTGGTTTTAATCTATGATAAATTTTTTGGATTTGACGTTAAATTTTTATCACAAGATGATGCAAGCATTGAGACTTCCATAGTAAAAAATCAAATAATGAAGAATTTGTAAATTTCTAATACCGTGTAACCAGACATTTTTGCAAGTATCAAATTTCACGATTTTATAGTAAAATAGGATGTCTTTATTTTCGCGAGTACAATTTTTCGCGATTCCTAAATTACAAGCAAATATTTACATAATTATGATGTTACTTTTTTGTACCTTTTATTATCGAAGTTTTAGTTAGGTATGTGAAAAGAGAACATTCAATTCACTTTTATTTGTGTTAATTAGGAGAAGTAAAGCATGACGCATGTATGAATAGAACAAAATGTAAATGATATACCAATTTATGTTGTAACTTGTCAAAAACATTTTTCGCAAGAATAATTTTTCACAAGTCTAAATCAGCGAATATAGCAAATATTAGTATATCGCGAAAATTTCTGGTTATATGGTATTGTGGTAAATTTTTTCTATAAATCATTCTCACAAGAACATTTTCAAGAAGAGAAATAATGAATAAAAAATCTGAAATATAATTGTCTTTAAACAAATTCTTGTATAATTCTGCCTTTTCCTGTTTAGAAATCATGCTGATAGGAATATAAATCATATGTACTGAATTCTGTATTTTTGTTCAGGTTTTATTCAATCTGGCCAATCAGTACGCAGCAAATGAGATGTATAATGAAGCTCTTAATACGTACCAAGTTATCGTCAAAAACAAAATGTTCACAAATGCTGGTAAGAGATAAATTGCATACCTTAAAATCACACCAATTCTTTACAAGTCATGATTTTAAACAAATTCTCTTTCGCTGTTCATTTTATGCATAAGTAATTGTTATTTTGAAATATCATTGCTATCATACATGTATACTATCTAAGACTTGTATAATGTATTTCTATGCTCTTTTCACTTCATAGGTCGGTTGAAAGTCAATATGGGAAATATTTACTTCAGGCAGAGAAACTTTCCAAAAGCTATCAAATTTTACAGAATGGCTCTGGATCAGGTTCCAAACTCACATAAAGAAATGAGGTAGACATACATGTATCTTTTGGTTCACAATTGATTTAGATTTTGCTCAGCATACATTGTGTTGTGTTGTATGGCAGACCTACCTACATGTACTTTTACGAATTTGGCGTAATTTTTACAATTTTTTACCTATAATGATTAGTACACTATACGCTTTTGTTGATCAATTTTACGTTTTCAGCATATTTCCAAGCAGAATGACTATTTAAAAGTATATCTAACAAATAAATAGAATTTCATACATAAATTACTTGAACGTTGGGCTATTGATATTGTACATGTATGTGCAATTGTGTAACTGACTTAAAAGACAATTTTTTATCAAAGTTTACATGTAAGTCAATTTTTGTTATATTAAGCTTTACTTCCCTAAATTACACTTTCTTGAGGGAAATATTACACTTTTGCAAAGAAACAGGTAGGCAGGTCTGTGTATGGTATTCTGCAAACTTCTTGTATTTCTGTAATGTGCAAACTTCCTATCTTTTAAGAAATTTTCTTTGTAAGCAAAAAAAATAATTTGTTTTGTACATTGTACTTGTACATGTACATGGGCTATGTTTGTTATTTGTACATACAAGTATGCATATTCGCTATTTTCAAAAACCAGAGTTACTTCCCATTTGTGATGGTATCTGAGGTATACTGATTATGACATCATCAAATTCTATGGAAACAGTCCTAAAAGTCTGGGAAATGATGGTATAAAATTGATGTTACTATACCGTTTTCATGACATCACAATGGCTATATGTCAGATACTGTCTGTGAGGGGAAAAACTCTGTATTTCGCAAAGACTTAATACTAGTATATGAAGATACCTATAATAAAATCAAGAAGTTCATGTATCTGTAAGAAAGTAGATTAATATTCTTATACTGGATTAGATGATCTGATTTAAGAATTGAAGCATACTTGATTCCATGATAACAATAATGATGAGAAATTATGAAACATAACTTATAATAAGTTATATATTCTTTATACTAGTAAATTATATTTCTTTGTGCTAGAGCATGTTATTTGTCACATAAATCACTGTAGATATTCATATCATAAATTTTTTCACTCAATAGAACCAAGATCATGCAGAATATCGGGATCGTATTTGTCAAGATGGGCCAGTACAATGACGCTATCACATCGTTCGAGCACATCATGTCAGAGGCACCAAGCTTTAAAACGGGATTCAACCTGATCTTGTGTTACTTTGCTCTGGGAGACAGAGAGAAAATGAAACGAGCCTTCCAGAAATTGCTCACTGTTGATTTGAAAATAGACGACGAAGATAAATACTTGCCACATGGGGTTAGTAAATGATTATATATTGTATACTTATAGACAGTGCACAAGCAGCATATCTTTAAAAGATTTACCATTTCTTCTGTTCTAACTTATCAACATGAAAAATTGAATTAACACATGATTGGCGAAGAATATTTAAAGATAATATTAAAGGTAAGTTTTCTTCAAAACAATTCCGTTCTTTGAATAATATTCATCTTTAAATTTTATCCAGCATGTCAGTCTGTGAAAATTTGCTTGTTTATGAATAAGCATGTAATGAGCCATCTTTTATTTTATTCAAGGACAACAGACCATTTTCGTATATATTTTATTATTATTAGACTTGCATTTTAAACTCAACGTAATAACGTTTGACATAGCTTCATATTGTGGCATTGTAACAGATCTACATGTATGTCGTCACAGTAAGAAATAATATCAGAAGTCGTGATGTCAGGTCTTGACGTGTTTATAATGCAAGTCTAGTGGTAATATAAAAGCTGTCTATTGTCATTCAATATTCAATGAAAAGAATATGAATGTAGATGCCATTTATACAGAAGTATGTAAATGTAATTTCAGGATGACAAGCAATATAATTTGATCTTGGAAATGATCAAGAACGATTCACTCAGGCAGATAGAAAGGAAAAGGTATGGCATTTACTTTAAACAGCAAAGGGTATGAATGGATTTACTTTAACATTTTTAGGTAGAAAAGGTCAGACAACACATTTATTTTGAACTGAGCTACATACTTTGTGTATGTACATGTAGGAGAAGAAGAGTTTTGTTTCATAGTGGTAGAAACTATACTATCATACATATGTACATGTATTTCGTGTTTTACATTTCGATCAAATCTAGTTGTCACCAGTCCTATAGCTGAGTAACATTTGCACATGTATGTTAATTTTTTCTGATATATTTTTTTGTCCTTTATAGAAAATATGAAGCGGAAAATTGCATCAAGACAGCAGCTAAAATAATCTCTCCGGCAATAGAAGTGGAGTTTGCCCAGGGATATGACTGGTAATTCACTCATGTCCTCTTTTATCCATGTACAATTAGAATTTTAAAAATGTTTAGCATATTTGGAAGAAAGAAAATATAAATTGCAGTCTCTGTTATAGACTATGTATGATAAATAAATGTTTTACATTTGTATACTACAAAATTAAAAAAATAGAAATGAAAAATAAAAATAAAATCTTAAAAGATAAAAAAAAAAAATAAAAAAAAAAAATTGAAAATAAAATCTTAAAGATGAATATTGATGCAATGTAGTGCCAACATTAGATTTGAATAGAAGTACATATTTTAAAATGTTTTAACAAAAAAAGCATTGGTGAAAATGCTGAAATTTGAAATAAATATTGCCAATTTTCTTTTATCTTTAGGTGTGTTGACCAGGTCAAGAACTCTCAGTATATTGACCTTGCTCATGACCTTGAAATTGACAAGGCAATTATGTACCTCAAAGAAAAAGATTTCAATCAGGTAATTTAAGGCATGTCATTTCTGAATTACAGAATTTCAACGATTTTATGAAAACCATATTCAATCATAGGATTCATGTCAATTAAAATTTTATGAGGAAAAATTAATAGGTCAGTGATGAAAATCAAGACTTTTGCTTATTTGGAAAACAGGGTGAAATATGCTTGAGATTTGTTGCTAAAATAGCACAGTTGTAACGAAAATACAAAAAGTGAAAAAATGCACTCAACTTATGATTTTCACTTAGTTTTCTTTGTTAATATACCATAAAACAGGTTAGAAACTTTGTATAAAACTTGATTTTGATAAAGTTTTATCGTTTTACACATAGTAAAATGTGCTCCTGAGAAAGACTTTTCAAAATATTGAAGAAAAAGTATATGTCCGTGTTGAAATAAGAGAATACAAACACTCAAGAATAGTGCCATTTTGTGGTTTTCTTGAAAAAGTTGCCTTAATTTGGGTGGAATTTAAACAATTTATAATTGTTCGGTATCCATGAGCTCTACCTTATAAAACAGTTTAAGTCCATTATATTCAATAGGTAAAACAAATTTATGGGTTATTACTTACGTAAGAGAAATCCGAACTGTTCAAAAGAGTACCTCCAGCTAAATTTTTATAGAAACTACCGTGAAGCATTTTCTTATGGATACTTCATTCAGTTTAGATCAATTTTTTAAACTTATCTGCTTTTAGGTATGTAATGAAGAATGGTCCTAAATGGTGACCAATGACACACCTTAAATTCAAAAATCAATTTTTTTCAAGCTCAGCATGGAGGCAACACGTGGTACATGTATATCACTTGTTAAGTAAAGAGACATACATGTATACGGATAACTTTGACATGTCGTTTGGTCGTCATACTTTGACATTGGTAGCTACATAACTTACATGAATTATGAACAATCTTACACAGAAGTTTCCTTCATGATCAAGGTCCTTCAAAATTACTTGTAATTTCTGCAAATTGACCCTTCCGATTGCGGGAAAATAATGCAAAATTTCGTGACGTCACAATGCTTTTACCTCGGACGAACAAGCTTTGAACCTCGGTCAAACATCAAAATTGCATTGTGACGTCATGGAATTTCTAAAATTTTCCCGCGTTGGAAGGGTCAGTTGGTAAGACATGTACATGAATCTTTTAAAAAGCATAATGATGGAAACCAAAAATTCAAGTTTCTTTTTATATTTTAAATTTATTTAATGCATGTAAATTATTTGCTTCATTTTCAAAGGCTATAGAGACATTGAAGTCGTTTGAGAAGAAGGATTCTAAGGTCGCTAGCACTGCCGCAACAAATCTGTCTTTCTTGTATTTCCTGGTAAGTACATGTGGTTTATTTATAGATCATGTCTTATCGAAAAAAAATTTATGAAATTGATGGAATCAGGTGTAAACAGGGACACCTTTTTACATGTGTATGGAATGGTTTTGTTTTGAATGCTAACTGCTTAAAACATCCACTAATGTCCAGATTATGGCATTTATATACATAAAAAATGAACCCTGTGTGTTTAAAATACACATTTGCAAACTGCACTGCAGCAGAGTTTCATTTTCCTATTTTGAGAAATGGGCAGTATACACAGTACCTACATGTATGTTTATGTCCGGCATGAATAATATTGTAGCTCTCACATACATGTATGTGCTTGGGAAAAAATTTGCATGATATACAATGTACATGTATGTATACAATGTATTAATACACACTCTGATAATGAAATGCTACCCTAAAATTACTCTACACATACATGTACTACTCAATCAATTTTGAATAAATATCATATATTGCATGAGTAATGATTATGTTATGATACTGTATGGACACTTATTTTTAAATTAGCGGAATTCATATTTTATTTAGTTAGCGCTATAAAGACTGCACTTATTAAAGACCACGCTAAATTATTTAATTCTTTTATATTTAAATGGAAAATAAGCCAAGTGAGTTACACATAATTCATGATTACACTTTGATAACAATTTACCCATTATTCGGCTGTTTTCGTTAAATTTTGCTTGCGCTAAAATAAGGTCATGTACTGTATTTCTTAAGAGTGAAAGCCACTACATGTATATAAGAGCATGATATGACACTTTCCCATATATTTCCATTATCTTCACAGCAAGGAGAGGTATTATTTGCATACATATCCTATCTCCCTTTATTTTTCTTTAGAAAATATTTGCGTCAGATTATTTTTATGTTACCTTTCTTTCATTTTCTTAGTTGCACAATTTTTTTCTTGTAATCAGATTTGATATTTTGATTTTAGTACAATGTCATGTATTTGGAGGTTGAGACTGATTATAGTTTGTTCTCTCTCCCATTTTGGTGTTCTGGGTTTTATGATTTAGATTTACTAGTAGTAATAATTTTGCTACCACTGAATTTAAAAAAAAAATCTACAGGTACAGTACAAGAAATCTTTCCTTAAAAATTTTTCTTAAAAATTTAAGGTCTTCTGATAGCCGACTCAGATATCAGAAATAGAATCTTTATGCTTTTATATCTGACTTTTAACACACAAATTAGATTAAGAGAAATAAAGGAAATAATGTACATAATAACCATAATTTAGGCCTTACGAATTGCATCATTCAAAGCTGGGAAATATTCTGACAGCAGAATTATTTCACTAATTTGTTGTTCAGTTCTTAATTTGATGAAAAATCATTTATTGCGGGTTTATGTACATGAATGTTGAAAATTTAGGTTGTCAGATTATAATGTACAGTATTTTTATTTTTCTACAGGAAAACGACCTTGCACAAGCAGATAAGTATGCCGAGGTTGCCATGGCAGCAGACAGGTATAATCCTGCTGGTAAGTTGTAGGAATATGTATACTTACTGTCTGTGCTAATAAGTCACTTTGGAAAATCTATTAATATTTCAACTACAAAACTACATGTACATTGTATGTATCAAACCAGTAAACAAGTTCTATTTGATTTTTGAATGAAAAAGTAATGAAATATTTACAAGGAGAAATAGTGGAAAATTTATTGACTGTACAAAAATTTTTGTAGCTTTGGTCAACAAAGGCAACGTATTGTACAAAAAAGCGGATTACGAGAAGGCTCGAGAATTTTACAAAGAGGCCCTGCAGAATGACTCCTCATGTGTGGAGGCCCTGTATAACCTAGGTAACTTTTAATATTTACTTAAGGATTGTTTTTCAGCTTTTGCACTTTATCGGTGTGTATTGGCAGTAGGGAATGGAAACAAAATACATGTATGTAAAGCACGAAGTGCTTTTCATGAATTTTGTTTCCATTCCCTACTGCCAATACACACCGATAAAGCAAAAAAGCTGAAAATCAATCCTTATATTTACATTTTACGTGTTAATTAAGTTATTTCTGCCAATTTTTCATCCAGTTTCTTTACACTTGAAATATCATTGTGGAGGGAGAACGCCACTTGACGTAAGAGCAAACGAACGTTCAACGTTTTTCGATTGATTCGAAGTAGTACCTTCTGTACGGAAACGTTGTTGACAAATGAGAAACTGAATTTTGTCCTCTGGCTGTATTTTGAACATTTCAATTAAAACTGAAGAAAATTGAATCGTGAAAATTCGTGACTTTTGTCCAACATAGCTCAGACATGGCAGAGAGTTAACCTGGAGAAATTTCACAGAACTGAAGGGAAAACTTTTGAAAACTCTTTTTAACACACTGTTAAACTGCTTAGACATATGAAATCAATCGGTATTATTGTATACAAACTTCTGTAAATACCCTATTTCATCTGGAAGTAATAAGAATAATGCAAAAGTCGAGTACAGCCATCAAAAACGCGAAACTTTTCAGTATTTTCATGACTTACCTCAACATCATGGCTAAAGATTAGCTGATACTCGAAGTATTTCTGATATTATGAATCCATAAGAAGCAAAGATAAATTCACTGTTGATAATGACACAAGTGAATCAAATCCTCATCCTAAATACTGAATATTTGATCCACTTATGCCTGAATATTCGCTCATCCAAACACGGCATCTTTCTGCAGACAGCAATGCAGTTCGTCCTTGAACTTCGTCTACTGACGCGTGATCACCTTAATACGTCACACTTCTTGGAAGTGTACATGTGGATGACCTAGATTTTGACACATTTAATCACTGGGGGTAGACGGCGTCATTTGATAATGGATACATGTTTTGAATCTGTATTTAAGCAATAAATAAAATGGGCATTTTATTAGAAATTAATCCGTGTAAGTTCTAAAGTCACGTGATAGGCTCTTGCGTTTATCGAGAAATAAAGCAACAGTTGGTTTGGTACCTTTATATAAGGGAAACGCAGTGGGAATGTAAATATATCTATTTATTTGTCAATCATTTATTGTACTATACCAGTATTTTAAAAGTATTTGATAAGAGAATCTCTATCTCTCAATGAATTAAGCCACCTTGATTTATTTTGAAGTTATGAAGGACGATTTTAAAGGGCATCATATACTTGCCAATAAAATGAAGTGATTAAGCGATGAATATGTCCAAAATACATGTAGATTAATATGTGAGCAGTAAGAAATTCAGCGAAATAAAGTGTATCTCTCTTTTTGCTTTCTACTGGAAAATATTGATTTATAACACCCCCCCCCCCCCCAAAAAAAAAAAAAATAATGAAAAAAGCCATATACATGTACATATGCACACTTCATTTTATACACATATTTTTTCAGGTCTCAGTAATAAAAAGATCAACAGACTTGAGGACGCTCTTGATTGTTTCTACAAACTGCACGCTATACTCAGGAACAGTCCACAAGTCATGTACCAGATAGCCGATATGTATCCTTTATTATTCAGATCCTAGATCGTTAAAGTTAAGCCAGTACTAATACCTGGTTTCAGTAGCGCAAGTGAATGAAAGAGTGTTAATCCTCTTTCTGGATTGGACACTGGTCTAACACAGGTTAAACTCCCTAGCAATGCTAGTACCCATTTCACAGCTGGATGAACTGGAGCAATTGGGGTATTTAAAGACACAGCCTCAACTCAGGCTTGTGATTGCAAGGTCAGAATTCTACTGCTGAGCCCTGATCTCCCTCATCCGAGATGGTACTAGTACACTAAACCATTGATCCTGGAAAATGGTACTTGCCATAAATGATCACAATGATAAGAACCCTATTTATATATTCAAGGTCAAAGATGAAGGACATTGAACAAAACCCAAATTGCAGTGAACAGCTTTGGCCCAAAAGGTCATAGCCATTCGCACTAGAGATGCCTGGTGAAATAGGATTCAGACTAAAATCTTGAAACTAGCCACAAATGGTAAAAAAAACCCTAACGAATTGTCATGGTCACAGCTTTATACCATTGTATGAAGAAGGTTTATTGTACTGAATAGATTACATGTACTTATGTTTTACGCTGAAAGCTTGTACAATTAAATGACTGTAAAACCGGTTCGTCTGTCCGTCAGTCTGTCTGTCTGTCCATCTGTCCGTCAGTCACAAAAACTTTAACCTTGTTCATAACTTTTGAATGGTAAGTGATAGGGCTTTGATATTTCACATGTGTATTCCTTGTGACAAAACCTTTCCATGGATACCAAAAATTTTGACCTTATGACCTTGAACTCAGAGTTTGATCTACTTTTCAGAAACTTTAACCTTGGCCATAATTTTTGAATGGAAAGTGATAGGGCTATCATATTACACATGTGTATTTCTCGTGACAAGACCTTTCAATGAATACCAAAATTTTTTACCTTGTGACCTTGACCTTGAAGTTTGACCTACTTTTCAAAAACTTTAACCTTGGCCATAAGTTGAATGGTAAGTGATAGGGCTATCATATTTCTCATGTGTATTCCTTGAGACAAGACCTTTCCATGGATAACAAAAATTTTGACCTTGTGATCTTGACGTTGGACTTTGACCTATGTGACCTTGGCCTTGGGGTTTGACCCACATATAAAAACTTTCAAAACTTTTGGATGGTAAATGATAGGACTATCATATTTCACATGTGCATTTCTTTTCACAAACCCCTTTCACTTGGTAACAAAAGTTTGGACCTTTTGACCTTCTCTTGGGAGTTTAATCTTTTGATATTTAGAATTTTGATAATACACAAGATATATTATGAAAACTTAAGAATGGGGGGGGGTTGTCTAAGCATTTCTTTAAAGACAAACACCCAAAAGCGGGGGACCACAATTCGTTGATTTTGATTATAGTTTTCATGCTTGAAAAAAATCAACATGATTTTGCTTCCTTAACACCTTCCCAGTCACGATCAGTTAGCAGACACGGCTCAGGCCACAGAATGGTTTATGCAGCTGATCGGTGTGGCGCCTACAGACACGTCAGTCCTGGCACGTACCGGGGAAATCTACGACAACGAGGGAGATAAATCTCAGGCTTTCCAATATTACTATGATGTAAGAACACTATGCATGTGATAAATACTCCTGTATTAAAATGTGGATATTGGATCAAGTGTACACTTTACTTTTTGTGCGAATAGCACATAGCGATTGCTTGATTTCTTCACTCATGGGTGCCCCGTCTACTGAGTATGTATAAATGATGTTACTCTGTTTACATGTACCTTGGGACTGCTTCAGCGTCATGATCGGTATAAAGTCTGATCACTGTCTGAATCAATGAATTATCTGTATGAATCGAGCTGTCGTGTTATGTACATGCATGGCCTAATGAAAAGTTGCATCTGTATGTACTGAGATGAACACAGGCTGTGTGTTGGAACCCCTTTCCATTACCTGTTTTAGTGGACAGGTATAAATGAAACGGTGCTATCGATAAAGATATTAAGTTGAATCATTGAAATGTAAAACTAACTTCAAGTAGGCTTATTTTGTCCCGCTTCACAAAATAAAATCTGTTTACGACGGAAAAATTAGGAACTTCCATCATGAAATATATACTAAAAAAGAAGTGAATTTTCCTTCAAATTCTTAGCACACACCTAACATTGAACATGAAACGTTAAAGAGAGAGTGGGGATCAAATTAGAAAATAAGATTCTTCTTCTTTCCTTGTATATGGTATCATCAATCGATAGTCATATTGGATTGTTGTATTTTTAGGGGGGGGGGTTAGATTTAATGTGATGTTATTTAATTTTCATGTTCAATGTCAGACATCATCTTTCAATTCATTACGAAAACATATGGATTTGCACTTTAGTTCTGTCTTTATTCGTCCATAAACTGGCCTACAAACTTACGAAGGTGTTCAGGAACAAATATAACTTTGAAAACACAATATTTTGTCATACATTATAAGTGATATTTTTCTGGCTATTCGCACTCAGTACATTCAGTGCTTTGATTTAAAGCAGAGGGTTGATTAACTGGAAAGTGGTTTTACCAACAGACTAGAGACATTTTGAGCATCATGCTATCCAGTGCAGGGCTGTAAAACTTAAATATTCTTCCAATTTTTTATGCACCTTATACATGTATTTAGAAAACAGAGAAATCATTTAAATCTATGCAACTTTCAAAATTAGTGGCAGGTTACTACACCTTCTCCTTATATAAATATTTCTTTAAAAAAATATCTTTAGAACTACTAATATCTACATGTGAAATGTTTAAGAAATAAAAAATGACAAGCCGGGCTCTATTGTCTCATAATGCCCGAGCGTCCTCAGCCAATCACATTTATGACCGAGCCGCGTCAGTGATAAATGTGATTGGCTGAGGACGCTCGGGCATTATGAGACAATAGAGCCGGGCTTGTCATTTTTTATTTCTATTCTAATGATGACCAAACTTAGACCTTTAGATTCTTGGTAAAAACCAGTTCCTGCCGGTTTATCTGCTTTCAGAAAATGGGTAGGCTTGGCTTATCGCTATAGGGCCTAATAATAGTATATTAGGAAAAGAGCCTGGCTCGTGTCTGTTGTC
This sequence comes from Pinctada imbricata, assembly GCA_033119305.1. Classification (NCBI taxonomy): domain Eukaryota; kingdom Metazoa; phylum Mollusca; class Bivalvia; order Pterioida; family Pteriidae; genus Pinctada; species Pinctada imbricata. Next base: position 36,083,580 of record VSWD01000007.1, on the reverse strand, counting down.
TTAATAGGGAAAAAGAATCAAGTCATATTAGAATTATTCAATAAATCCTATTTAATTTTTCAGTCATACAGATATTTCCCATCCAACATTCCAGTTATAGAATGGCTAGGAGCCTATTACATAGACTCTCAATTCTGTGAAAAAGCCATACACTACTTTGAAAGGGCTGCCATTGTACAGTAAGCTACTGTAGTTTTTAGAATGTTCATTCATCACAAACAGCATAAATGTTCAATCAAATTTTTTACCAGAGCATGTATGCCATGAATTTATCTTTTTTATATGATAAGGATCAAACAGATGAACATGTATGTGACAGGTTACAACCTTTTTTGGGAATGGATTCTGAATATGCTATGTTCACAAAATTCAGTTCTTTTCCTCCTGTCATAACTTGTAAGGTCCTCGATTTTCATGAACGTAATTCATTAACATTCATTTATTCATTTACATGTAAATTTCATTGTTTTCATTTACATGTAATTTTCATTAAATTCATTTACATGTGATTTCCATTAGATTCATTTACATGTATACATGTACATGTAATTTTCATTTAAATTCATTTATTTAAAAAAAAAACGTTTACATGTAATTTTCATTTAAATTCATTTACATGTAATTTCCATTAAATTCATTTACATGTGATTTCCATTAGATTCATTTACATGTATACATGTACATGTAATTTTCATTTAAATTCATTAATTAAAAAAAAATTACATGAAATTTTCATTTAAATTCATTTACATGTAATTTCCATTAATTCATTTACATGTAATTTTTAGACCAGGTCAGGTGAAGTGGCAGCTAATGATTGCTAGCTGTTATAGGAGAAGTGGAAACTATCAACAAGCGTTAGAAACCTATAAAAAGATACACAAAAGATTCCCTGATAATATAGAATGTAAGTTCAACCATAAAAGCAAATTTTTCACAAAAAAAAGAAGTCAAATTTAAACTAAGAGTAAAGGGATACCAAAGTTACTGAACATTTCTTTTATTCTCGGAGATTATTTTTAGTACTTTACTATCATATTTCTATGAAGGTAATGGCAGATTTACGGCTCATTGCTTTCACTCCAAGCAGACACCCTGTAATTTGCCAATTTTACGTCATATTGGAAATCAACTGACAAACTTTTGAAAAAAAAGTTTTGGGATAGTTTTAGCATATGGGTTTTATATTTTTTGTACATGTAGATGGGTATTGTTTTATTACAGGTTTACGATACCTTATGAGAATCTGTTCTGATCTGGGATTGAAAGAGGCTCAAGAGTATGCCACAAAACTGAAAAAGGCCGAAAAAACTAAGGAGCTTAGAGAACAGGTAAAAACAATAGATTTTTTAAATATTTTTTAAAGAAGATGAAGAATAAGTCTAGCTTTTGTAGATTATGAAGAGCTTTTCTTTGTCACACCATTTCAAATGTCTTCAGTACAATTTTTATGTCCCTTACAATGCAAGAGTGACAGATAAGAATCACTCTGTTCGGCTTCTAACATATGTCTGTCTGTCTGTCTGGTAGTCACGTTTCACATGGATGGTCAAGCTGATGAAACTCAACACTCAGTGAGGGTAAAGGTCACAAATTTAGGGCCAAACATCCAACATGTGACAGACAATTGTTCATAGAAAATTCAAATTTTTTACGAAAAATTTCAATTATAACTCTTATGTCATGATACACAGAGAGCAAACAGTGGAACACGTAGAGGTAGCGGAAGGAGAAGAGGTGAAGACGGTTTAGAACCTGAGGGTAGCGCAGGAAGGCGGGGAGGTAAAGGTGCACGGCGACGCCCTAATCTCGAGGGAGCCGACGACGAATTCCATTCTCCAAAACAAGACATAGGTGAGATAATTCTTCATATTGACCTCTGTACAGCTCATGTATCTATTGTAGAATTTCCTGTATGTTCCCTACCTTGAATTTCTTGTGGATGTTTTTTCAAATACGTGAGTTTTCTTCTCGAGGGTATCTTACATAAATTTTTATAATGTTGTAAAATTCCTTTGTAAAGATTATTTCATATGCATTATTTCTTAAGATCTTAACCATGATTTTGGTATCTGTAGATTTTGATGAAAAATATTATAGGAATTCATGGAAAAAATACCACTCAATTTTTTTCTTTTGAAGTTCTTTTTTCTTTTGAAGTTCTTTTTTGTGTTTTCATATTAGTCAAGTCAATACAAGATCAAGTTTTTCTTTTGACGTCACCCTTGTGATATAAAATTTAAATAAGTTTAAATTCGAATTAAATGAGTTTCCTAATTTGACCTTGACCTAAAACTCAAAATTTCTTCTCGTTTTTCATTGTAACACCTTCCCATGTTTATAGATCCCTTTATCAAATACTCTCAAAAATACCCATTTTGTATGAAAGTAGAACACTGTTAGATTAGAATTACCTTATGCTTTAAAGTAATTAGCTTTCTATAAAAATTTGTTATATGATATAGCATGAAATGTAAATACATGTATATGTATGATTGTATAAACATGTACATGCATGTGAAGAATGAAAATATATAGTGATAATGTCATGTATTTTATATGCATGCTTATGTAGAGGAAAAAGGTAAGTTTTTAGGCAAATTTTGGACGGGGCTTATACCTTTTTATTTAAACATTAATTTTTCATTCGCATTACATGTAGATTAAACATTCTCATAAGTGTGTCTTTGTTCTATTCATATTCCTGCAATGCACGTATAGTATTCACAAGGTAGCACAAAACCAGGTACTCATGTACTCGTCTACCATAATGATTAAAACACAAAATGTGTATTACCTGCTTTAAATGCTGAAAAATTCAGATTTTCTCTACTATTCTCCTGTTTGCATTTCTGTCTGCCCTGAACTACTGAAGTCTTACTTGTTCCCCCCCCCCCCCCCCCCCCCCCCCCCCACTTTCCCTATTTTCATCACTTGATCACCTGTATGCTTAAGTTTAATGTATGTGTATAACACCAGCCCTTCTATTTTGAGGCATTTATGAAAGGGAAATATGTATGAAATAATTTTGATGTTCGCGATTATAAATTCAAAATTAATTACGCAAGACAATTCTTGATCAGTAAAACAGAACATGTACCTCTCAGATTTTATTTTTGGAATGCATTGGACCTCCTTGTTTTAAGAAAACTAAATAACTAGAGGAAAACTGTAACAGCATGAATAGATTTTCTACCAAAATAAAAGATAAATCAAGATAAATCTAAATTTTCTAGATTTATCTAGATGCTTGATAATGAACAATTCAGAATAATTAAATTTACTCACATAATAATCCTTAAAAGACAAATCAGAATAAAGATTAGTCAAATTGAGACATCTCTCATTTCACTTTGCATTACATAGCAGTATACTCCGACCAACATAATTAATTGCTTCTATTTGCAAATCTTTGATCTGTGTTTGTTATCTATACATGAAGAATTCCACTCGAGTCTAGAGAAAAAAATTCCTGCTGCAACTATTTTCTTACTTGTTGCACAAATTTCTATCTTTCAGCTTCAAATTTTGACTTCAGTCAAATTCTAAACTTCTATAATGTGTGTATTCTACCTTGATACATAAATAATTGACAATCAGAATGACACTGCATGACCGTGTTTTAACTTCTCTCATAAAATTATTCTCTTTTAAGTATATTTTATCATACCCACACTATGATGTTTAGATTTCAATGCACTGATTTTTATCTCCTTTTTATAAATCCATCATTTGAATTTTGATTATCTTTTTCATTAAAAAATTGTATATTTGATGATAAACTCTCTATCATATCATTACCATACTTCCAAGTTTCAGTGATGAATGTTAGTTTTCCTTTTAGATGTCATTAATCAATGAATATTGAAGAAATCTGAATAACCACAAATTGTCAGCCCATTGGCCTTAATCAAGAGGTGAATTTGATAGATTTCCATACCATTAAGGCCAAGAAGCTTTTTGATAATATAAAACATTCAGAAAAAAAATAAGGGGGGGGGGGGGCACTGGACCATTAATTTGGAGTTCAGAAGGGATGTTGAATTTTTTGGTTGATTTTCTCTTTATAACATGTGATATTGGTTAGGTAAAAATAATGGGAATTTTATCTCCCAGGGTGCTGGCAACTCTGTGTGTCAAAGTTGAAATCTATTTTGGTTTTATTCTTTTAATCGGAAAATGTTTCTCATGTCTGAAATTTGTTTCTTGCTAAAGACTTATTTTGTTATTTTTCAGATGCTACATATTCCGACCCCCTCGGACCTCAGATGGAAAGACCAAAAACTGCCGCTGCCAGAAAAATGGATAATGACGATTTATTCGATGATGAAATGGGTGATGACCTCCTTCCCGAATAGATCTGAGAAAGCTGTCGTAACATCAAGAATTAGATATAATGTTGTAATAAACAATAACATTGTTAAATGTGTTTTTAACATATCGGTGATATGAAGAATCTATGAAACTATTTTCAGAGACAGTAATTGAAATCTCAGCCTTCTTTCTGAAATCTCAAAAATGTTCCTATCTGTTCTGAGTCTCACTTGCAATGTTAAAAAGTTGCATTCTGCATTGAAATAAATATTATTGACATGTTCACACAAGTTCCGTCCAACATGTAGATCTTTATCAAATTCATTATTTATGTTTAGCATATTTATTAAATTATATTACCATTAGTGACGTTTCAGAACTTCTCTATGATTATTTAACTGTAATGATGAATTCCTACGGTGTACGTAGTTGAAAGTGGAAAATAATGACAAATGCCAAAATTTACAATGGATGGCAAAATATGAAGGCTGATTGATATGTTGTGAGCCTCATATTGATGGATTTGTATTTTATCAGACATTTTGCATTATTTTTCTACAGAATCCCCTTCACTATCTACATGTATATACTTTTGCCACTGGTGTTTAAGGGCCTAAATACTACTTAAAAAAAATCTTGACTGGTCAGAAAGCCATCCACTGCAAGTATGATGTCATCATCGGACTGGAAGAGGGTGCCAGAAATAGCTGCTTTCAGTTTTGAGAATAGATGAATAGTCTGATGGAGCAAGATCCGGTGAATAAGGCTGATGCTCAATCAACATGAATGGCAGCCATGGCAGTGACAGACTTTGAACAGGAGCATTGTTCTGATGGAACAACACACCTTCAAGGTCACAGATATGAAATGGTCAAAATCCTTGTGTTGCAGTTTTGGTTTTATGGTGACCAAACTTCATACACTGACTGCTTATGAAAAGAGGAAAAACCCTATTGATTTTCAAGGTCAAAGGTCAAGGTCACAGATTGGAAATGGTCAAAATCCTTGTATTCAGCCTGGAAGGTGCAGTTTTGATTGGATCTTCACTAAACCTTATTCACTGATTGCTTATGACAAGAGGAAAAGCCCTATCGTTTTTCAAGGTCATAGGTCAAGTTCACAGATTGGAAATGATCAAAATTCTTGCATACAGCCTAGAGGGTGCAATTTTGATTGGATCTTAACTAAACCTAATACACTGATTGCTTATGGCAAGAGGAAGAAACTGATTGATTTTCAAGGTCATAGATCAAAGGTCAAGGATACAGATTCTAAATACATGTAGACAAAATCCTTGTATACAGCCTAGAGTTTGCAGTTTTGATTGGACCAACTTCATATACTGATTGCTTATGACAAGAGGAAGAATTCTATTGATTTTCAAGGTCAAAGGTCAAGGTCAATCAGAGATATGAAAAGGTCAAATCTGTGTATACAGCCCAGAGGGTGCAGTTTTGATTGGATCTTAACCAAATTAACTTTATACGCTTTTTCCTTATGACTAGAGGATTAACTTTATTGATTTTACTTGTATACTAGACACATTGATTTTCCTGCCGTGCGAGGGGATGCTATGCTTTGCATTGCCTAGGTTTTATTCATTGTTAAGTCAAAGTGGAATCACGTTTCTAACAGTGACATCATAATAAAAATTATCCCTAAGTGTTGCTATGCTTCACAGGCGATACAAAAAAATGACGCCAAAAGATAATAGACTCCGACATTTTGAGCTCAATTACAAGAACGGATAATGACCTGTTGTTTAGGTTTTCTTGTTCAGTAAGCATCCAAGTCCATTGGACCTGGGTGTAGTTATTGGCATATACATATATTTTGGTGGAGATTGTGGTGAAGGGGTTAGACCATGGACCAAGTAAAATGCAAAAAGAATTAACTTTCTATCTCTAACAGTTTCAGAGGAGTTGTCCGGACAAGAATTGTTTACGGACAGACAGACGGACAGACAGACGGACAGACGCGGGACGAAGGGTGATCGCATAAGCTTGACTGGTCTAAGACCAGTAGAGCTAAAAACCTTGATTTTACACATCAGATTACGGACATCAAATAACTTGCCAGCCTTTTTAATTGATCAAAGGTTATGTTTTCAGTGCTTCCCGTAAAAAAAAAACCAGCTTAAGTATGTGATGTCCGTAGTCTAGCTATTAAATGAAACATCTCAAAAATTGTATATTGCCAGTCTATATTCTTATCCAGTGATAGATTTTGTTTACAGCACAGTACAGAAGACAACTACTTTCAATAACAGTTGCAACAATATATGCATAGGTCTACAAAACAAGATGTACATAAGAATATAGGACCTACAAGACATTCGAAGTATAAAAGGTCAAGGTCAATATACTATAGCACACTCACTACAGTTTTGGTAGCATTCAGAATCGAGGTCCGAGGATACAGCTGTTCTCAGGTAGTTCTGTATAGATTCTTCAAAAATTATATGTTTTTAGCTCACCTGAGCCGAAGTCTTAAGTGAGCTATTGTCATAGCGCGTCGTCCGTCGTCCGTCTGTCCGGCGTCCGTCCAGCATAAACTTTCACATTTTTGACCTCTCCTCCGAAACCACTGAACAGATTCTGACGAAACTTGACAGAAAGCAAGAACTCAACGTCCTCTACCAAGTTTGTGTTTTTTGTGCCGATCGGTCAACAAATATGGCCGCCAAGGGCTCTGATTGGCAGACACATTTTCGACATCTCCTCTGCAATCACTTCACAGAATTTCATGAAACTTCACAGGAAGGAAGTACTCAAGGTCCTCTACCAAGTTTGTGTTTTTTGTGCCGATCGGTCATCAAATATGGCCGCGGAGGGCTCTGATTGGCTGACACATTTTCGACATCTCCTCTGCAACCGCTGCACAGAATTTCATGAAACTTTACAGGAAGGAAGTACTCAAGGTCCTCTACCAAGTTTGTGTTTTTTGTGCCGATCGGTCAACAAATATGGCCGCCGAGGGCTCTGATTGGCTGACACATTTTCGACATCTCCTCTGCAACCCCTGCACAGAATTTCATGAAACTTTACAGGAAGGAAGTACTCAAGGTCTTCTACCATGTGTGTGTTTTTAGTGCCGATTGTTCAACAAATATGGCTGTCGAGGGCTCTGATTGGCTGACACATTTTCGACATCTCCTCTGCAACTGCTTCACAGAATTTCATGAAACTTCACAGGAAGGAAGTACTCAAGGTCCTCTACCAAGTTTGTGTTTTTTGTGCCGATCGGTCAACAAATGTGGCCGCTGAGGGCTCTGATTGGCTGACACATTTTCGACATCTCCTCTGCAACCGCTGCACAGAATTTCATGAAACTTTACAGGAAGGAAGTACTCAAGGTCCTCTACCAAGTTTGTGCTTTTTGTGCCGATCGGTCAACAAATATGGCCGCCGAGGGCTCTGATTGGCTGACACATTTTCGACATCTCCTCTGCAACTGCTTCACAGAATTTCATGAAACTTCACAGGAAGGAAGTACTCAAGGTCCTCTACCAAGTTTGTGTTTTTTGTGCCGATCGGTCAACAAATATGGCCGCCCAGGGCTCTGATTGGCTGACACATTTTCGACATCTCCTCTGCAACCGCTGCACAGAATTTCATGAAACTTTACAGGAAGGAAGTACTCAAGGTCCTCTACCAAGTTTGTATTTTTTGTGCCGATCGGTCAACAAATATGGCCGCCGAGGGCTCCGATTGGCCGACTCATTTTGGACATCTCCTCTGCAACCCCTGCACAGAATTTCATGAAACTTTACAGGAAGGAAGTACTCAAGGTCTTCTACCATGTGTGTGTTTTTAGTGCCGATTGTTCAACAAATATGGCTGTCGAGGGCTCTGATTGGCTGACACATTTTCGACATCTCCTCTGCTACTGCTGCACAGAATTTTTATGAAACTTTACAGGAAGGAAGTATTCAAGGTCCTCCAACAAGTTTATGTTTTTTGTGCTGATTGGTCAACAAATGTGGCTGCCGAGGGCTCTGATTAGCTAACACATTTTCAACATCTTCTCTGCAAAAAAAAAAAAAACGCACAGAATTTCATGAAACTTTACAGGAAGAAAATACTCAAGGTCCTCTACCAAAATTGTGTATTTTGTGCTTATCGGTCAACAAATATGGCCGCCGAGGACTCTGATTGGCCGACACATTTTCGAAATCTCCTCTGCAACTATTGCACAGAATTTCACGAAACCTTGCAGCAAGCAAGTACTCAAGGTCCTCTGCCAAGTTTGTGTTTTTCTTGTCAATAGGTCAACAAATATGACTGTTGAGGGCTTTGATCTGTAGAAGTATTTTTGTGACTTTTAACCCTTTATCTGCAACTCAGGTGAGCGATGTGGCCCCCTTGGGCCTCTTGTTTTCTTGTGCAACCAACATCTAGATATTATTTTCAAACTCTCTGAACCCATCATATACAGTATAATCTGTGTAAACCGGCTTTCATTGGTTCCAGTTGAATCGGCCGGTTTAGACAAGATCCGGTGTACAGAAAATCGATATATTTGACCCAAAATGAAATAAATTGAAATTATATACACAAGAATGCTCACTGCTATGCCTTTACTGATGAATAGAATAATTGATCATCATATCAATACAAAAATACAAACAGATTTCATCATATATAAACAGAGATCAAACAGGTTTCATATCATTGTCTACGTTTTGCAGAAAATCTGTAAAGGGTCAGTTTTTAATGATTTGCATTTAACAATTTCATTCTCTGTTAAAATGCGTTAAGTCTGTAAATAAGGTAACATTTGGTCATTTTTACGGACGAACGCATACACAAGTACCGTCACATAGATAAGATACGTAAGTGGACGATGGGGATTTAAATCTCAGGCGCAGAACGAGGACAAAAAAGAAGGTCAGAGAAAAATCAATACTGTATTGTATCATTGCATTAATTGTTGGTGAACAGAAGAATTTTGTGCTTCTGACTGGCCATGAACAGTAAGCTGTAATCACAAGTTACTTCTATACTGGTGTAGATCTATGTTACAACGTAAATACCAGTACAGAACTTTGAGATATATTTATTAATAAAAACCAAAACGGGACATCGAAGAATAATGCGCCCTCAGCGAGTTGCCAATTTTATGGGCCATTTTTTTTTCATCAGAATGGGACTATGGCACAGGGCGCGTTGCCTTACCAATCACTGCAAGTTTTTATTATGTCACTAAAAGTAGTTGCTCCGATGCCATACTTCTGTGACTTTTGGTACTTTTTACGAATCGTCAATCAAAGATATTTTTTCTTCCAAATTCAATTCTTTTCTTTGTCTTTTATGAGATGGATATGCATTATCAACATTATTTCTTTTTCTCGGCGTACCCACCATGCTAAACCCATGCACACTGAATAGATTTAAATTCTTTGTTATAAAAATACGTTGCCGAAGGTATAATTACCGTTGACCAAATCACACCTGAGTAGATGTTTATACAAGGCCGGTATACAGGTGATCAATTAACCCTAATTAGTGTGATCGGTACCCTAATTGACGGCCGGAGTACGGAATAGACAAGATACGGAATACACAAAAGATTTTACTATTAAACGTTACGAAGAATCGCTCGGGACCGTAAGAAAGAACCGATGTAGACAATATTCCGGAATACAGAAGATCCGGTTTTCACAAAATATACTGTACATAAATAGTTGGTAGAAATACATAAAACATTCTGATGGTTAAGAAGCCCTCATGACTAGTAAAAGAAAGAGGGCGATGGGAAGGATGGTTATGTGGACAAATTTATTCTTCTATAACACAGTTTTGATGATTTCAGTATTTTATTAATCAATATACATGTATGACAACTCTTAATATATGAAAGCATATAATAACTATACATTCTACACATTACAGCACTATTCAAATAGAAAACTATATTTCATAATTGTAAATTGCACTTGTATCAGTTACGTACATATTGGAGGGTAATAAAAATTGTCAAACGGAAAAATTGTCAAATATATAAATCCTCATACTTTAAGTTACCTTATAAGTAACAGTTGCTTTGGTTTACATTCAAAATGTGTAAATTTCAATAGAAAATATATCACTTGAACAATATAATGGTGGGTTTTGTATCAAAGTAGTCCTGTAAATTTCACTGTTGTCTATGTATATGCATAGTCAATCAATTACCTGAGTTTAAAAGCTTTTCATAATATCAGCAGGATTAATTCCTTCCACACTGGTATAAATTTATTTGGTATAATATGGAATTATATAGTCATAAAAAGTCAATAGCTCCTATTATTTCACAATACATAACTGGAATTTTTTAATTTGATGATTTAAAAAAATTTTTTTTACAAGGTTTGGAAGGTAGGTGTAGTTTACACTTTTTGATGGTAGATGTGTCAATAACAGACCTGGACTTCGAATAGCTTATTTTCTATTTTTTTCAGTAATCCAGCCATACATCCCAAAATTTGGCAATATTGTCACGTAACAACTGAAAGTGTGACAGCAAATCAAGATAGAGTGATGAAACGTGATATCACAATTAAGAATTGTGCCACATGATGTGACGTCTGGTGTCCATACATATACATATAAAATCTATATTTAAGTCACAACTATTACCTAGAAAATAGACTTTGAAGTTTGAAGACTTAATGAATAACACTCTCAATAAACGTCCCTTATCAGAAACAAATGATGTCAATTATAATATTAAAGTCAGTACATTTATCATACAAATCCAAATCTGAACTGCGATCTTGAAAACAGAATCAAGATTGCACCAAAGATCAGCTGAAAATTCAGCACAAAACATTTTTATCAGCACTAAACTCCAACAGAAAAGCCCATAAAGAAGATGAAAAAACACTTTTAAAGCTAACTTTAACTTGTGCAAACATATCTATTTACAAGTTCAGGAATGTGTCTGTGTCGCCAGCACTAATTAAGGTATCCGATGTACAATAGGGCCAATTTTTCCATGCCTGGTAAGGTACTATAAACTATATATTTTTCTGAAAGGTTATAAAGCCCACTTCTCAGAAATAATAATTTTGGGACCAGAAAAAAATGGGGAATAACTTATGAAGCATTGAAATTGTCTATTTTCTCTATATATCATACATGTATATGCAAAATAACAAAGTTGTACAACAGTTTTTCCCCTTTGATTTTTAAGACTTGGGAGTCTTATATCTGAACTCAGGGCATCATTACCTTTCAGAAAATATATAGTTTATAGTATCTTACCAGGCAAAAAAAATTACCACACTTTACAATGGAGATGATTAAAACGTTATGTAAAATGACTCAATTGTACAACAGATACCTTAAATACATGTATTAAAAAAATCTGATAACACATTTACAGACAGACAGACAGACAAAGAACAAAATGATCCCTTCATGTCTTCTACTTGATTAATATCAGAAGACATACAAACCCTGTATTGAAATCCCTCCAATTCGTGTTACATTACTATACACTGCCATCCATAAATTAATATACACTATTTCTGTTGTTGTTGCTATTAGAAAATGAACACTTTGGAATAAATTGCTGTATAACTCGCAAAATTAACCTTATAGAAATCATTTGTAACAAACTTGACCCAAATATTTGCATATTTTGAATTTTTGTTCTTTTTCACAAAAAATGATAATTTTTGGAAAAAAAATTGTGCAGATGAAAAAAGTTTCTTTTTACATTTTCCTTATCACAATTCATAATTTTGAATTATGTGAAGCCAATTATTATGATTCTTTCAAGTTGAGGATCGAAAAATTAGGATACATTGATAAAGAATTTAGAATGATTTCCTTGTTTGTATAGTTACTTATGGATGGCAGATGTACAACAAAGTTATACAATATAAGATGCACTAATTACATGTACAGTGTATGTAGAATTTTGAATAACTAGGAATACACATATATAATGTATAAATACATGTACATGTACTACAATTGACATCAGACATATACATTTTATAATACGACAACTTTGATCAAATACATGTACAATTTTCTAAAGCTCCGTCATTCCGATGTGATTTTCAATTTCACAGTCAAGAGCCGTTATATAATATAGAGGGTTATTGTAAAGAACAACTGCCATAAATGTTATATCATCGTCGGAAACCCACAGCCTATTGCCCTACGATCATAGGCCGTGGGCGCAATTGTACAGGAATTCTCGTTTTAATGCGTCATACGGTTATATATAGTAACCAATGAAATAGTCGGTTTGAATAGTATCAGCTCTTTTGTGGGAATACGGGCCGGGGTTTCCCAATAGACTGTCCAATGGTATCTTACGTAGTAGAACGGAGAAGATGCCGTGGGTTTCCGACGATGCTGTTATATAATATAGAGGGTTATTATGAAGAACAACTGCCATAGATAAGTCTACTAATCAATGTGTTTACTCAACAATTGACACATTAACATGCAAGTACGAAAAATTATCAACAGAAAGATGCTGTTGCATTCAACTGGATACAAGTACATGTTAAAAGTTTATCTGGATTAATCAGATTTTTGCATCCAATTTGTTCACAAGAATTTAGTATATTTGTTCTCTGAATTTTAGTTCCTATGTATACAGTATAAATGTGTACACAGCATTAAAGAGTTCATTGATCCATTTTTAAAACTTAGGTTCTATTCTGATGCGTAATTTTCTTTCTAAAAATGAAAAAAAAATTGTAAATATCAATATTCAAAGGGGTTCTTCTTTTCAGGAAATTCTCCTGCAGAGGGCTTTAGTGAAATTTACAAGTTTAGACTTTTTTTTTTTTGCAACTGACAAAATTTTGGAAATTGCTACTATAATGATTTTCATATTTAACAACAATTACAAGACTTGGTAAAAAAAGTATGCATTAATCCAAATTACATATATAAACAGTTATTGTAAAAATGTAAGAACAATTTGTTGATTCTTTCAGAAATAAACTGTCTTAAATTTTATGGCAGTAAATCGACATTTGATACTGAAAATTTGAAAAAAACACATTTTCATGAAAAAATATGATTGCCACTCATGAAATAAGTTATGGGATATTTGATAGATTTTCAATTTTATACAAATCAAAATTTGGTTCAGACGTGTATTGAAAAATAAGCAAAATTGTATCTCTAAAAATCAATGTTTGATTTATCAAAGCTGCTTTGTATATATCAAGAAATAAAGGAAGCAAATGAATATCTTAAAATCTTTCATAATTTTTTAAGATAAAACATTTTCAAAATTCAAAATGAGACAATCCCTTCAGAAGAATCATGGTACATAAAAGCATATACATGTATGTACAACAGCAGGGGAAAGATCAAAATATGAAAAGTGGTAATGAACAATTCTCATGAAACTGAAATTATCTCAGAGCAACAATTAATCCTACGTAAAGATCCGGACAGAAATGGTTAGACTAAATGAAAACTGATCATTACCGTTCAAAAGTCATGGTCTAAGTTAAAGAAAGTTTTTGTGAATAAGTGGAAAAAAGAGAAAAACAAACAGTATAAAATCTAAAATAAAGTCTCAAACGGCAAATTTTGCATTCACAAATGAAAATCAACTGAGGTAGATTAAAAGTTAAACATGTCGTAACAGAAAAAGTGAAAATACAGCAGATAAAGGAGCATTTGTTCATTTAAAGCAAACAAATTTCAGAGAAATAAATAATAGGCACAAAAATATAACACAAATACACCTTTTCACATTTTTGCAGAAATATTTTCAATTTTTTTTTTTGCCATTGATGAATAATGGAATTGTGATGTCAAGTGTCAAATTTCCCAGATGCATTTTGCAGGAAGGGGATTGACAAATCCATTTTGAAACCATGCATTGTAAAAGAATTGAAAAAACATTGCAATTCAGATATTTATCAACCAGAAAATAGCTTCAAATTTTGTTCCGCAGATTGTGTAAGGGTCTATAATACAGAAGACAAATACATGTATAACAGTATGATTCGTAACTATCCAATCTGCAGATATTCAAAACTGAAAACGACACATGCAGCATAGAAAAATAGGATATAGTAGCTGAACACATAAAAAGATTAAGTTGCATTAAAGCTAGGTATGGCCCTCCTATAAGAAAGGTCATAAAAACATGGAAGGGAAGGGAGCAAGATAACAAAATGGGAAGGAAAGAGAATTCACAATGTGCAAATAACAGAATAACATTATACAAGTTCATATCTAGATTTTCTATTAACATGATCAAGAGAAAGCAGTGTGTCCTAAACTGCAGAAAATAGGAACAATTTCCCACAGTGTATTATGCAATATAGTACATGTGCCCCAGCACCAATTCTAATTTGAGCAAAATCATCAAAGATGACTAAAAAAGATACAACAGATTTTATCTGGCATGCATGTTAACATACAGTTACCGACCCTTCAATAAGGAGGAATTCTTTGAACGTTTTTATGACAGCACAATAAATTATGACGTATCTTCAATGTTTCCTGTGGCTATTTTACATAGATTATGTTATCAAATTCGATATTTCTTTAAACAGGGACAGAATTCAAAAATTATACTACAGTATTCAAGTACTTTTTAACACATAAAAATGAAATTAAGGTATACATTTTGAAAAGAACGAACATGCTAATAAATACGTAACAATATAAGAAATCAAGACATAATAATGATGTTCCATACATCTAACACCAGTTTTGATCATTCAAATTAGCTTGCCTAAATAGATAGAAACTACGTGTACTGTACATTCAGATCCAAATGAACGATGACTTTATTAAGAAGTCTATAATTTAGAATTAACATCGTCGTCATCTGCGACATCTCTGTTCCGGGACTGCTGTATTGTTTCAGCATGGTATAAGGCCTCCTTGGCCAAGAAATTTTCACGTAACATCTGCATTTTGACGGCACTTGGCATGTCGGGAATAAAGTACATTACAAGCCATGTGGCGAATACCACTAGATTCTGAAATACCAAGATGAATGATTTGTTTTAAGTCATATACATGTACATGTATAATAGAAAAAGTAGATGAAAAAATAAGAAATTAGTCTTTAGTCAATTTCCATCAACAAGAAAAGAAATGCTTTACAAGTACGTCCATTTATTGTGTTTTTTTTTTCTTTTTTATTCCATGAAAATCTATCCTGTTACTAAACGTCATTCTCCTTGAACCTTAAAGCAAGACCCTGAGATTTGAACTCGAGCATACTTACCTCAAAAACTACAATAAAAGCCAAACGAGCTGCCATTACATGCCAGAATGCCATACTGAAGGCATATGGATCCGGAGAATTAGGTCCGTCATAAAAACCTCTAAATCTGTACAAAGGTAAAATGCAGTAGTTTTAACTTAGGGAACATGTGTATATACATGTATAACATTCACACAATGCTGAAGTAAAAGATTTACAAGTTCTTGCACATACATGTATTCGCCACCAATTGATTTCTTTAATTATATTATCAGGCCTCGAACTAATTTCAGCCAATGACGCCGCAGTATGACAGTCCCGTGATGTCCTAACTTGACGCTGAGGTAGGTCAATAAATTTTCAAACCTCCAAAATTACAAATAAAACGTTACAAAATGGTCCTGGCATGATAAATTTGTTAGAGGGTTAATTCCTGTCTTACTTCCTATTCAAAGTAGGTGTGTAAATATGTAGGGGGTTTGGCCTACGGCCACACCCCCCACAAATTTACACACCTACTTTGAGTAGGAAGTATGACAGGAACTAACCCTATAACTAAAAGTATGAGTATTATTAGCATTGTCCTCAGCTGGATCCTTTTCAATTTGAGTAAATTAACTTTTTTACAAATTCAACAAGCAAAATTTTGAATCCACTCTATACATGTATAGTTGACGAAAGAACACGGTGAAAGTGTAAAATACTTGTCCCTCACCTGCAGTATGTGGCATTTTTTATGGGTGTGTCTAGTGAAGGATCGGGGATACTCGAAGGCTGGAAGTCCTTGGTAGCGAAGTTAGATAAACTGAATTCCACATAACCATTTAAGCTGGTGTCGTTAGAATATCCATAGGTATAGACCAGTTTTGGTATGAACTCTGATGTGAATGCTATAATAACAGCCTATGGAGGAAAATTAAAATAATTTTGTTAAGTACAGTGCAGGTCCATGAAAGGATCAGGATGTTGAAAAACCTTAAATTTTTGCAGAACTTTTTTCTCTTGAAATGTGTTCAGATCAGCATCGGATCCATATGAATGTTCTGAAGGAATTTTCCACATACTTGGATGGTGAAGAAAGTTACAGGGGTAATTAACTGTTGCATTATAAAGAGAAATTTTTCCTGCTTTTTTTTCCATCATAATCCTTTATAAATTATGAGGTGAATATCTCGCTTCGAGAAATGAATATCATATGTTTGATTTGTACCACATACATGTCTCAAAACAGAAATAAAAAGTTTTGCAAAAATTTTGATGTATCACCCCTGCCTGATTCTTATATGGACCTACATGTATACCGTTAGTATTTGCTAGTCAATGTTCCTAATGCCAATAAAACATAACATACAATGTAAATGTACAATCTTTTTTTTTATTTTAAAGCTGTCAAATCCTGTCTCTTAACAATAAATTTTCATATACATGTACACGTATGACTGTGAGAATTAGAATCGGGAAATTAGAATTGACGAGAATTATTTCTGCTGGATTAAAATGCTCTCATTCAATTATTTATTCTGTGATATTTTCAAAATTAGTTTCAAGTAAATATTTCTTGGTAAGAAAGAATTTCAACCAATCAGAAATGAAGGAATGAGAGAAGAGAACTGAATGAGAAAAGCATGTGTTGTGAAATGAGTAAAATGTATCATATTGAAATGAGTAAAATGTATCATATTAAAATAACTGAAATGTATCATATTGAAATGAGTAAAATGTATCATATTGAAATGAGTAAAATGTATTATATTGAAATGAGTTAAATGAAATATATTGAAATGAGTAAAATGTATTATATTGAAATGAGTAAAATGTATCATATTGAAATGAGTAAAATGTATCATATTGAGTTTTAATTCACAATGACAAGCTTTATCTAGATATTTCATGAAAATGCTTCACTTCTTTGAGCTGCAAAGTTAAATTACAACTTACATTTGAGACAACGGCAATAGCAGAAATTCCCCTTAGTATACCAAACCAAATACCTGTAAAATATAATGAATTCATGGATCAAAACAATGTTACAAATTTTATCACATGAAAAAATCAAGTTATAGCTTGGTATGTATATGTATGAAAGTTTGACTACCAGACAGATGGACAGACAGACAAATTAACCCTATATGTCATCCTTGCATTACAATTCTCATTCTTTGAACTGACCTATATCCTGAGCGCGAGCAGCGAACGGTCTCTTCCACTGAGTTGTGAATTTGTAGGCATCCAGCCGAATCTCTATGATGTTGTTAAGCAAAGCGAATAGGGGAGCCAGGGGGAAAGCCGCCACAAATATCGTAACAAAACCGTATTGGATCACTGGAATGGAAAAAGAGAAAATTGATGCCAATGCAGCTTTTGTTTGTTGTGAATTGTTTTCTTTGATGTTTCAAAATGCTTATTATTTGTGGTTTTTCTTTTCTTTTCTTTCCTGTAGAAGAATATTTATTTCATCTACTTATACATGTAACTAAGTTCAGTTAATTTTGTAATACAATATCACATAGCAAGTTTTACAGTTAAATACTACAGCATTGTAAACAAGCATTGTAAACAGGATAACTACTTTAGTTTCAATCTAGCATTATCCGATTTCAGGTCATCTATACATGTACATGTATACGTAAATTCAAATGAGCATACCCATTTCTAGGTACTCATCAAACAGTCCTAGGTCAGGCATATCAGCCAAGTTAAAGTCCTGTTCCCATCTAGAGTATACTTTGTCTTCACTCTTATCTTTGTTAGATTTTCTCGACTTGAACCATACTTTCAATTTTCTATAAAAATAATAAACAATCTACATGTACATCATTTAAAGAGTAAACATAATTAAATGACTCAATACTCATATCTAATTCTTTAAATGGAAAAGCTTTTTTTAGGAAGGGGGGGGGGGGGTGGTTCACAATTTTTCTTTAATTAACATACTAATTTTCTAAATGCCCTTTTTTTTTGGGGGGGGGTCTAATTCTACAAGAAAATCCCCTTCAGCAGAAGTATAAAAGAAGCAAGAACAATAAAAATGTTCAAGATTAAAATTTTTAAAAGAAAACTGAAGATGAATATAATTTCTTTTTCTTAAATTTCACAAATACATGTACATAATAATAATAAGAGAACTTACGGTAAAATGACCTCTTTGAAGTTGTTGAACGCCTGTTTACCGACCATGACAATACCAAGCTGTATACAAAGTTCTATCAGGCACCCTGCTGGGTCACACTGTTGCAATGAAACAAAATTTCTATGTGAGAAATTTTCCTTCACATTCAAGTAATGTAAAATTCATTTCATTTTTCTAGATTCTTTTTTTTCACATTTTGTGTAAATTTTGTATAATATTCAAATATTTATGTAAATACAATACCTCCTCTTGACGTCTGTTGATTAAACTATAGTTGTAATCCCCTGGACGTCCGACAAATCTATAGAAATACATGTATAACACAAAGTTTGAAAATTGAAACAGTGCAAAACTAAGATCATATCACTTTTACAGAATCACATATTGCCTTGTTATCATAAAACATGCATGTACTATATATCAAGATTGCTCAAAGGTATTTTAAAAGCTGCTCTTAAAACCTTTACTCCTTTCATTACGGGATTAAAATTACAGTTTGTTCTTTCTAAAATTTTACACTTGCCCTGTAAAATCAATTACAACTGCCTTGTAAAATCAATTACAGGCTAACACATACATTCAATGCATAACAATTTTCTAATCAGAAATACAATCATGTAATTTTTCAAGATATAGTGACAACAAAAAACAGCTCACACTAAGTAACACACTAAGTAATATGCATTCTTAACGCAATGTAAGCAATGCAAAGTCTTTTTTTGGAGGTAAAATGCTTCTTTCACAAAATTTATTACATCAAAGAGCCCATAATTTTTGCAAGTGTCAAATGACCTCATGAAAACATAAGTATGACAGATGGACAGACATACAAACATCAAGGTATCTCAAGTTCCCTCCAGCCTGTCTGTACAGGACTGACTACCAGTAACTTACTTTCCCTTGAAGAAGGCGATATAGATAATGGAAGCGTAGTAGTTGACAAATTGGAAGAGGAAGATTTTGAAGGTCAGGGCATCCTCCCACTCTGTCTGGGTACGGTGCTGCTCTGTAAAATAAAGTCAAAATTTCTATTAAAGAAAACATCTTTTTGAAATAAGTCAGGACGAACGTAAAATTAGGACAAAATTTCTCTTTAAGAAATTATTTTTTTAACCAGAACTGACGTTAAATTGGATAAAAATTTTTATTTAAGGAAATATTTTTTAATGTAATATAAATTATATCATAGGATATAATTTTAATAATTGAACATTTCGTTTCTCTTCACATACAAGTCATTTTTTCTCCTACATGTCAGAATTGAGTATGGATCATAATTTGACGGCGGTAGATTTAATGTAGAACATTGCTTTGACCTATATCTGCAGAATCTGATTTCTGACATCACAATGAACATTTCATCACAGTTTCAAGTACATACATGTACACCTAGTCGAGTCATATATTTATTAGGAATTATATATCAGTGTGATTCCTATCATTATCATAATTTGAATTTATTCCATGGTGCATACATAATATATATTATATATAGCTTTGAATTTGTCCGGTCTATTCTCGCCCAATGTAGATGGGACACTGATTCGCCAAATTTTAATTTGCCCGCTTACACATTTTCTTAAGAAATCCTTTATGTACGAAGTTATTTGCCCTGTCTTAAATTTACCCTCATGGCATCCAGTGAAAAGGGCGAAAAAAAAACCTGGGCAAAATTTATCCTGTATACTGTATGTAAATTAAAACTACACAAAATTTAATAAATGTGCCAAACTTACCAAGTTCAGTAAGGAAGAAAGCTACCCTCTGATAGATCTGGAGAAATAGATAAGGGTTTATTATTAGTATGGCAGATTAAAATAGATTCCAATCATCAGCTGGTGTGTGGAAATCATTAATTTTCTGAATTTAATTTCTGAAAATTTACAAGTTCATTACTTGAGAATTATTTAAACTAGGAAGTATTATATTCCATTATCTTAACGGGAAATGAGGTGTTGTTAGCACTTTCTTTAGTTTAAATCATCAAATAAAACATCATGAACTATCTTTCAATGAAAACATTATTGAAATATTCCTTTTGAAGCATCAAAGATTGATTGGAATGATGAATTGAGGAAGGCTATATAATAAGCCAAAGCAAACAAATCTCGAGGGTCGGTTCAAATTCTACAAACTTTACTCACAAAGTTCATGATGAGAATAACGATCAAGTTGATACAAGCAGCCGTTGTTGAGGCGATGAAGCTGGTACGCTGCCTTATCGTATTTTCATCGGTGGCTGCATAAAGGACTGCCGCTATAACTATTCTGTACAGTATGACCCCAAACACTGCTGCCAAGACGACAGCCAACTGTAAGATAAAGGTCAAAAGTGAAGGTCAGACCTAAAGAGTGAATTTTTCTTTACCATTTGGTTTCTTTCAAAATTTTACTACTTTTCTTTTGGATCCTTTCAATAATTGAAGAGCTCAACAAAATAAGATAAGATTTTAGGATTAAATGTACATGCTAGAATGATCTTTCAAGAGAAAGAACTCCTAGAAATGATAGTGTGAGTGTACTTATTTAAGCAGGATTCATATCTAAGCATATTTAGTGCTGTTAAGAGTGTGCTAATTCATGAGTATCCTAAATCATTTCACTCTTATTGGTTATAATCCAAAATAAATCAAGTGTGCTTATAATGAATATGTTGATATGTAAATTTGCATATTTTGGCCTTGTTTCTGCTAAATTTTGGTTGCGCTAAAATTAGTGAACGTACAGTAGTTTTCTGTATGGTATGTGACTTACAAAGAAAAGCAGGACGGTGAAGGTAGTTCCATAACGGAAACATTTACTCCAGGATGGTACAAAAGGTTCATCTCTCTGTGGAAAAATTAACATAGAATATAATGAGCATTTTAAAAATTCTGTATCCAATTATTCAGAAGTTACTTGAAGACTATTCTACTTTTTTTAAATCAAAAACTATACTTACATGTAAAAAGAAATTAAGCTTCAAATATTTTATGCTAAACGCATTACTTTTTAATAGTATGTACCTTTACACTAGGAAAAGAAGAAACTAGTATGTAAAGACAGAAAAATTAATATACTATACATTAGGACTTCAAAGCTATCAGCTTAATCTCCGATGAGTATTTAAAACAGTAATATTGGACAATTACTAAAAGCTGAGCCCATGAAAACAAAATTGGTACACGTAGAAAAGAAAATATATCATACCAAATATAGCCCATTGACAATCCATTTTACATATAAGTTTTCAAAAAAAAGAATCTATAATGCAAAAACATTTTGGTAATTTACAATTACATATGAAATCAAAAGAAAATAATGATTCTAATCCTGTTGTCTTTGAATAAAATCTACATTGAAGCTAAAAAGTTTCAAATCAAGTTCAGTTAATGTCAAATATAAAATTTCAATTTTCTAACAATCATTCTTCTGTACATACATGTATCTTATTTTTCTTCTACACAATTTTGTAACAATCATTTTTCTGTATATTTCCTAAATTTCTTCTAAAGTCTGTCAAAATACACATGAAAGACAGGAGTGCAAGATGTTACGAAAGAAATGTTACAGTAAATCTTAAAGTATATTTTATTCTTTTCTATTGCAATAGGTATCATTAGCTGTCATTTCTTTTGTTTATTTATTGAAAACTTGCAATACCAATTCAAGATTTTAATTTATCCATACTTCATTGTTACTGATTTGATAAGAGAAAAGATTTATATGCTCATTATCAGGAATCAGATTTATTAATTCTTTTTCTAAATAATAATCATGAATAATTAACATGAAAGAGATCTCTTTTTTTTCAAATTACGATTTTAACAAAATAGAATAATTGGGGTGAAATCCAACAGCATAAACCTAAAAACTTGTAAGCCATTACAAATTTCGAAAAGTGGCATTGATAAAATTAATCTCCCAAAAGTGCTGTTAGATCCCTACATCGTTCAAAAAGATTTTGCGTCCACTTCCAAAATGAGTTAAAATAGATGACGGTAAAATGTCGTGCAAGACGTTGATACATATAGCTGAAATGAATACATTTAAAGTTCCACAGAAACATAGTCGACAATATTCATATTGAGTAAAATCTGCTCTCACAAATGCATAAATATCAAAGCAAAAATGATTTTAAAATAGAATAAGATCTTTTTTTTCAAAAAAGAGGATAAAAACATGCTTAACATATCCAATATGTGTAATTCTATACTTAGGATTTAAGAAAATTTCTCACTGCCTATAACAAAATGATAAGGAAAAACATATAGTAATAAAAAATAAGCCTTTTTCACATAACTGCGGTCCAGTAGTTTTGGACAGCAAATAAGAAACTTTCCCGCAATATGACGTCAAGGACAATCAGTTTTTAATTGTGACGTCATGAGAGTCGGTACTTGCTGTCCACAAAATGCTAGGCATGCAGTTACGTGAAAAAGGCTTATTAAGGATTTTATTTTGAAAATTTCATATTTAAACATAGGTAATCACAGATTACGAAGCTCACCTCGTGACAGCAAAATTCAATTCAAACATATTTCTTAGTACATGTATATTGGCTTTTAAAGGCAAAACCACTCAAGCAGAAAAAGTAGGTAAAGGTCATTTTATGAAAGATTGATCAAAGATACATCCAATATGCAAGTTTGGTACATCTAGCACTTATACTTTGCTCAATATTGGCTTTATAGAGCAAAATCACTCAAGCGGAAAAAGTAGGTCAAGGTCATTTAATGAAAGATTGATCAAAGATACATCCAATATGCAAGTTTGGTACATGTATCACTTATACTTTGCTCAATATTGGCTTTTAAAGGCAAAATCACTCAAGCAGAAAAAGTAGGTAAAGGTCATTTTATGAAAGATTGATCAAAGATACATCCAATATGCAAGTTTGGTACATGTATCACTTCTACTTTGCTCAATATTGGCTTTTAAAGGCAAAATCACTCAAGCGGAAAAAGTAGGTCGAGGTCATTTTATGAAAGTTTGATCAAAGATACATCTAATATGCAAGTTTGGAACATCTAGCACTTATACTTTGCTCAATATTGGCTTTTAAAGGCAAAATCACTCAAGCAGAAAAAGTAGGTCAAGGTCATTTTATGAAAGATTGATCAAAGATACATCCAATATGCAAGTTTGGTACATGTATCACTTATACTTTGCTCAATATTGGCTTTTAAAGGCAAAATCACTCAAGCGGAAAAAGTAGGTCGAGGTCATTTTATGAAAGTTTGATCAAAGATACATCTAATATGCAAGTTTGGAACATCTAGCACTTATACTTTGCTCAATATTGGCTTTTAAAGGCAAAATCACTCAAGCGGAAAAAGTAGGTCAAGGTCATTTTATGAAAGTTTGATCAAAGATACATCCAATATGCAAGTTTGGTACATGTAGCACTTATACTTTGCTCAATATTGGCTTTTAAAGGCAAAATCACTCAAGCGGAAAAAGTAGGTCAAGGTCATTTTATGAAAGTTTGATCAAAGATACATACAATATGTAAGTTTGGTACATGTAGCACTTATACTTTGCTCAATACTGGCTTTTAAAAGCAAAATCACTCAAGTGGAAAAGTAGGTCAGATGCTGCATCCGATGCATGGGTCCATCTCGGCATCCAAAGATGAATCACTTGTGCAAGTTTGGTTACTGTAGCATTAGAACTTGGTCAGATACTGAGCTACCCCAAACTTCTTAACGAAGTCAATCAAGCGGAAAATGTAGGTCAGATGCTGCATCTGATGCATGGATTCACCTCAGCATCCGTAGATGAATCACTTGTGCAAGTTTGGTTACTGTAGCATTAGTACTTGGTCAGATACTGAGCTACCCCAAACTTCTTAACCAAGTCACTCGAGCGGAAAATGTAGGTCAGATGCTGCATCCGATGCATGGGTTCACCTCAGCATCCAAAGATGAATCACTTGTGCCAGTTTGGTTACTGTAGCATTAGTACTTTGTCAGATACTGAGCTACCCCAAACTTCTTAACCAAGTCACTCAAGCGGAAAATGTAGGTCAGATGCTGCATACGATGCATGGGTTCACCTCAGCATCCAAAGATGAATCACTTTTGCCAGTTTGGTTACTGTAGCATTAGTACTTTGTCAGATACTGAGCTACCCCAAACTTCTTAACCAAGTCACTCGAGCGGAAAATGTAGGTCAGATGCTGCATCCGATGCATGGGTTCACCTCAGCATCCAAAGATGAATCACTTGTGCCAGTTTGGTTACTGTAGCATTAGTACTTTGTCAGATACTGAGCTACCCCAAACTTCTTAACCGGACGCGGACGCGGACACGGACGCGGACGCGGACGCGGACGCGTGGGGTCATAGCATAAGCTCACTCAACTTCGTCGAGGTGAGCTAAAAATGCAAAATCATCATTGTACAATGACTTTAAAATCATAGGCATAGAAAAATGCATTCAATTAAAGTGTGGAGCAATCAAAAAATTGAATGAGATGTAAAAATGAAAATAGCGAATATCTAATTTTGTACATGAAAAATTGATAAATCTTTTATCGCTGAGAAATGTAAGTCCCCTAACGGCATCAATCTATGCCCTACAACTCTGCCTAGAACGCTTCAATAGTAAACATAAATTTAAACTGGACCTGTACTTGCATCAAAAGGTGAATGCCCACACAAAAATCACTTAATTATCTACAGTAACAGAAAAGGTCTGGAAAACTGAAAATTTCATGAAATTTGCTAAGTCAAGAGGTGCTTAATTTTGTAAAAATAAGTGAATATAAATTAAACTTAAGCTTGATCTGAATCACATTATAATGTCTTCACATACCAAAAATCAGTTCATTATCTACAATAACAGCCAAGAAAAGTCCGAAAAACTGAAAATGTCATGAAGTTTGCTCAGTCCAAGGGCCTTAACTCTTGTGAAAATGGGTCAATTGAAACCAAATTCCAACTTGATCTGTATCACATTGAGATATATCCACATACCAAAAATGAGTTCAACATATGCAACAACAGTGAAAAAAAGTCCAGAAAACTGAAGTGTGACAGACAGACAAACTGGTCGGAAACTACATGTATAAGTCCCCTCCAGCGAGCCGGTAGGGGACTAAATATTTCTAAACTAGCTTAAATAAAAAAAAGGACTTTGAAAATAGATAGTCTAGATGAAATACAAACATTGCATACCCTCTCAGAAATTCATTAACAGTATGGAATTTGACCTTTGTTCTTAAAATTTCATATTGAAAATTAATAATAAATAATAAAGTATAACCTGTCTGTCTGTAACAAGTCTACCATGTTTCATCAAAGGAGATCTGACAGTGCCTCTAAATGTCTCCGAATCTTACCTCCGTAACAGTGAACAACATACATGAACAAATTGCAAGCCACCATTCGGGATTGCAAAATGCATTATAACAACATACACACTGTCAAATTGATGAACATATATACAAGTACATGGAGACAGAGTCGTTGATCGACCCTCGACAGTTCTGACAGACAGCTAGCATGCAGGTGTATAGACTATCCTTTTCACACACAAATGGCATTGTTACTAAACTCCTTTACACAAAATGTGTTCATGAATGAAGTTAAATTGTGAACAAAAAGAAAGTACTGAAAAAAAGATGCTGCATCTTCAGAAACATCCACTTACTTTTGTGATTGGATTAGTCCTCTTTCTAGTAACAGATGCTTCAAACTCTGGTCTTAATGTCTCCTGCAAATGATCACAAAATTGCAGTAGATTGAAATATTTCTTCCAGAGGGAAGGGATGATAACAAATAAAAACACAAACACTCAAATACACAAATTTTCGGCCCCTTGGCCTTTATCAAGTGAAAAGTGTATACACTTGATAAAGGCCAAGGGGCCGAAAATTTGTGTATTTGAGTGTTTGTGTTTTTATTTGATCACAAAATTGTTTTTAAAATTAACCAACTCATCTTGGGTAAGTCTTCATATGGGTTTTAAAAATTAACCAATTCATCTGACATTACACTTCATATGGGTCTGATATTACACTTCATATGGGTCTGATATAACACTTCATATGGGTAAGTCTTCAAATGGGTTTTAAAAATTAACAAACTCATCTGATATTACACTTCATATGGGTAAGTCTTCATATGGGTTTTAAAAAATAACAAACTCATCTGATATTACACTTCATATGGGTAAGTCTTACAAGCTACAGTACACTGCTATCCATAAATTAGTATAAACCATTTCTGCTCATGTTTCTTTTGGAAAATGAACAGTTTCGAATCTATTGCTGTATATTTCTAAAGATGAATCTTATAGAAATCAATTGCAAAAATCTTGACCGAAATACATGTAATTACATTTTTTGAATTTTTATTTTTTTATATAAAAATGATAATTTTTGAAAGAAAATTGTGCTGATGAATAAAGTTTCTATATTACTGAAATTTTGTTATCACAGTTCATAATTTTGAATTAGGTGAAGCCAATTATTACGAATCTCTCAAGTTCAGAATGGCATAAAAAGGATAAAACTGTAACGAATTTAGAATGATGTTCTCGTTTGTATAGTTATTTATGGATGGCAGGGTGTTTAATTGAGCATTCAAAAAGACAAAGTTTTGACAAACAAATGAACCCACTGACATCATAGTGACATGATTTTATTGTGGTACAAATTCGTAATTAATTTACCTCCTCTTCTTCAAAATCAGACACGTCCCATTCGTACTCTATTTCAGCTTGTTTTCTCTTCCAAAACTCATGGAAGAATGAAGCTGTAAAATGAAATTTCAGATTACATTACACTTGTGTCCATACAAAACGTATATATGTACTGTGTAAATTTAACCAATCTAGAATATTCAAGAACATAACGGGCCATCTCATTCTGAACTCCTATAAAGTTGTATTTTGCAAAATGTTTATAGGAGATCAGTGCCCAGTTTCACAAAAGTTCTTACGAAAAAATTCAGGAATTTTCGTGACTTTCGTCAGTTAATAAAACGTTCAAAAGATTTCCCATGTAGATTGTACTATGTTTTCTAATATCATTTCTACATAGTTCATTTGAAGTCAGAAACAAAATATCGGTATCTTTATTTCAAAAGAAGAACTAAACGATCAAAAGTTAGGAAAATTCCTAAAATTCTTCATATTTTTGTGAAAATGGCTGCTGACTGACATTTCTCAAAGACGAATCAAGATGAAAATCCAAATAATTAAAACCCGAGGTGTACTGCCTGTGAGAGAAACTTAAAACATAGACTCATGTCAATCAGAATTTTACCAATTGAATGAATTCTGGACAAGCAAGAGAATGCTTCACTTAAGGTCATACTTGGGTAATTAAGAAAAAGGATGAAATTTGACAATTTTTTGCACAAAAGCAGCATTTCACATATAAAACATGGGGGGGGGGGGGGGGGTCCAAAGGCAAAAAATGAAAAAAGGGGGAGAGATGACTATTTTAGAATTCATTTTTAGAGCAATTAAGTAGATAAAAATTGCCATTTTTTCCTTTAATATCATAAAAAAATCTCTTCAGAGTGGCATTCCGATCAAATATTTTAAAACTGATAGGAAGGAAATAAACGAGAAAGTTGTCCATTTCTGCACTGTGTATATATCACGCCGGAAAGCTACATATGTGACTGATAAGTACGAAATAAAACTGTTTTTTCAGTTTCCGGATGGCAGACTTTGCAGATTACATTGATAAAATAACCAAAGTTAATTTTTATCAAATTTTAATATGAAAAGGTACTATCAAATTTGTGTAAAATAATGCATTTTTGGTTAATTTTGGCTCGATATTTGACATTTCTGTTATCAGTACCCCACCTCTTCAACCTGTAATTATAACATTTTTCACAGAATCTGTTAAAATAAAATACCCTACTAGGAATCTTCTAATACATGTACTTTACATTTAAAATGAATTGGGTCAAACATGCAAAACATTTTTTCTCTCTTCAACAGATTTTCTCTCTTCTAACTTTTCTTTCCAATTTTTACGCAGGCTTCAGACTTATTTTTCAAGCCCCCATGAAACAAAAGAATAAGTGTCGCTATGCCTTGCAGGCGACACAAAAAAATGAAGAGAACAAAATATTTACCCCAGAGTGCCATCACAATAGAGAAAGCCACCGTGGCATAATTGTCAAACAGATAGGTGGCCTGTGAATACCGGCAGCTGTCGACAAGTTTCCAGTACGGGCATCGCTCGTCACACAGCGGACACATTGTAAGGTTACCAATATTGTCTTTATCACAGATCTCCGAACTGTCAAAATTATGTAAATACGTACATTATTAGCTCAATTTGTTTTTTTTATGAACAGTAGAGAAAAATTTGGGAATTGGACTTGAAACCCTCGGCTGTCTAGGCAGCTAAGCCTCTCACGATAATTCTTGTTTCTGTTATATTTAATATCATTCTCTTTACAAGAATCTCTGACCAATCCTTTGTTATATTGCTACTGTAATATATGTGAGTTATTATACTATGGAGATAGAATTTAACATCTGAATCTTTTTCTAAGAACCTTCTGTGCACAGGATATACTAGTAGTAATGCATTAAAAGAAATCAACAAATTCTTCATTAACATTGATATTCTATTTCCGATGTAATTGAATTGGAGTAGCAGCCTGGTTCAAGTATGAGAGTCAAAAATGTGTGTTTTCAGAAACTGCATATAAATGTATTTCATTATATATGCACATACAGTGGATTCCACTTATTAGCAGGTCTCCTAATCTGGTCATTCGTTTTATAGAACAGACTATCCCTGCACAGAATCATTTCCTATATATTCTATGTTGAAATAAAGCCGTAAACGACTGGACTAAAACTTAAATCCGGTTTATTTGACTTGAAAATTTTCTAAAACTTCACAATTTCCAAGGTAGATTTCACAAACTTGTACATTGTATATGTATATGGCAGTATTTTTGTTTATCACAAGAAAATCTCACCATATTTATCATGCAGCATCTGTTGCAAACAATACATACATGTATTTTTACGTTATAAAGGTTCTTAGTACATGTAGTAGACTTCCTACCTGACTGGATCACTCCAAACCGTAGCAACTCCGTAGATAAAGGCGATCAGTCCAAATATAGCAGCTGGTATCAACATACTGGTGTAATATCCTAACCACGTAAAATATATACCAATCTTCTCTCCAAAGTAGTTCCTAAAAGATGAACAATTGTTGAGTTGTTTGAAGTAAAAATACAGATTTCTTATTAATTCTATTAAAATATTTGACAATTTAAATTCTTCACAGGTCTAGCATTTTTACTAAGTTCTATGTATGATACTGGTACATGTATGTATAGCAAAATCAAACCAAATAGCATAGCTTGGGCCCAAAATATGGACATAGAAAAAGGTGGGAGAATTTAAAAGATGGCAGATTTCACAATTGTCCTGGTATTTTAAACTTTATCATAATTTTTCTATGTCTGTATCTTAGGCCAAAACAATTTTTGCCTGGTTTCAGTATACATGTATCTGGTTTAGTATCTTGATGAGTTTCTTACATTTAACTCATTGATTACAATTTTCGAACACTTTATTTATGCTGCATGCAATTTCTGTATTCTCAAAACTAAAATATTTTCTCATTATATGGGTCACACACTATGAACATTTTAAAACTTAGAGACTGCCATGAAAAGTAGACTTAATCTTCAAAATGACATATAAGTTATAGCGTTTTTTCTAACTTTTGGGGGAAGGGAGTCAGGGCTGAAATGTGGGGAAAAATATTAAAGGAACCATATTCTACTATTTGGATTCTGATTTTGTTGTATTTTACACAACAATTTTTTTGCCAAAGAAAAAATCTTTTATATGGGGGAAAATTTCTCCGACAGGAAGGGGAAATACATACTCTAGAGAGGGGGGAATGGGGCCAAACATTGCCAAATTAAAAAAAAACGCTGAGCTATCACATATTATATAGACCCTTTCATCTGATCTGCAGTACTGACTTTGAAGCTTAGATTTGGGGAAAAAAGAATAAATCCATATATCAAAATGCACCAGTGCTCTTATTTGATGGTTAAAGTTGTCAAATATTGAAACATATGTTCTATAGTACCAAAGGACGTTTTACGCAGAATACATGATTCTGCACAAAACATCATATAACAATCAAATGATGTCATTGGTACATGTGCTGTCTATTGTTTGTTCCCCGGAACTGAACTTGAAATTCAGTATCGCGGACGATATGCGAGGTTGTGACAACACATTAACTATATGTATACCTCACTTGATCCAATGGTTGATACTTGTACCATGCCCCAGGCTTGGCCCATAGCTCATATAGTAGCTGGAATAAAATCATAACTCATCTTAAATACCATGACGCAAATTTATATCAAACTTGGTATGCTTAAGTTTTGTTAATCTTATTACGGTTAAGAAAAATAATTTGCAGAGAAAATACCACCACATCAAGAATAAGTGTCTAGATCGTTGACTTGACAAAAATGGCAGAAATTTTGCCAGATTCAAGGTACATATTAAGTGTTAATGTTGACTTTCTTCTCTATTAATTGATTTCTTAATCTGACACATGAAAAGAATTCAAGATGTGTCCTCTGAGGCATTTACATGCATAGGCACAATCCAAAGGCTTTCGAAAATTCCGTACTATCTACAGAAAAACAGAACCTCTATATATATAAAGGCCAATTAATTACATGTAAGAGGCCATCATACAAGTTTGAAATTTTCCTTAACTTTTTCCCACTAAATACTTCAACCATCTACTTCACCGAACAATGATGAATTTTTCTAAAATTGGTTTATATCAAAAGGACACCTTTGGCTGTACATATTTCATAGTTTAGAATTAAGAGAATAGTGTATAAAGTAATATATTTCCATTGCAGAGGAATCCCCATGTTAAGCGCCCGTTAGGCAAACGGATTTATAAACTATAATTCTGGTTGCCTACTATGACGTCATGCTTTAGTTTTGAAAGTACGGAGAATTTACCAACGTTCAGATACTTTTGACGTTATAACATGCAAAAGGCTCATTATAAATGCTAAACGGGGTGTCCGATATTTAGCACAAATGGAAATATAAGTAATGACTGTCTTACTTTGGGTGTTCATGGTAGCATAATTCTGGTTGGACACGTGCAAATTTTCCGAGAATCGCGAATTTGCACGTGACCAACCAGAATTATACTACCATGAACACCAAAAGTAAGACAGTCATTTCTTAAATAGAATGAGAGTTAAGTCTATGTTTTTTTTTCAAAAAGTCTATACATTCAATTTTTTAAATAATTGACGAAAAAGATGAAAAACCTGAAAGATATACATATATTAAAGTTGATGAGAGTTTTTTCTTGTGAAGGTTTTTCATTCATTCAGAAATTATTGAGAAAGAAAGACACAAGTTCAAAGAAATATTAAATAAACAAAACATAAAAAAACATGCATGATTTGTAGATAATGGCAAGAGTCTACCCATTCAAATCAACAAAAATTAATCTGATTTAGTTATCAATTACTTTCATTATCAAAGTGACATCTTATTATCTATAGTAATCATGCTCTCACTTTCCCAAAAGAATATATTAATTCTTTAAGACTAGGCCTTTTTTCCGTATCTTACACCTTTTCTACAGTGTTAGTTTTCCCCTTCTTACAAGATCTCGATATACATGTAGAAATACAATGATATTTTCTTAAATCATGCTATTTTTCATTTTAAATGTACATGTATCATATCATAGGAATAAGAGATGTACATGTATTAATTAATGAGCTTAATTTTTCTTTTTCTTTTCAAAAATGAGCATAATATACCTCGACAAATTACCTTTCTTTTACTTATATCCTTAAAATCCTAAAATCAGATATACATACTAGGATAACCATTGGATTTACACCACATTGGATCAAAATACATGCAGTTACCATTCATTCAAAATTACTTTCCAATTGTAATGGTATATAAACCAATTTTCTGTCATCAAATTCTAGCAAGTGCATTCTATAATTAGGGAAACAATTTTCAAATATGTCATTTTTGTAAGAAACTTATAAAGTCCAAATTGTTTAACATCAGGTAAGGTCAATAATGGGAATTTAACTCTGTTTAATCAACGAATAAACCATAAACCGCTAAAGGCGGTAAGGCCGGATTGCGAAGTGTTTGTATAAGATGATGTATACATTTTTGCGCAGACAGAAAGGTCAAAGGTCATTAATACTATTATATTATTGCGCGATGAAAAAAAGTTATGGTCATAAGAAATCTAAATGTGAAATATCAAAGCCCTACCCCTTATAGTTCAAAAGTAGGTCAATGTCAAGGTCATTTGATCAAAAGTCATGATATCAAATGAAAGGTGTGGTCATGAGGATTCTACAACTAAAATATCAAAATCCTACCTCTTATAATTTAAAAGTAGGTCAAAGGTCAATGTCAAGGTCACTAGGTCAAAGTCATGATATCAAATTAAAGTTCTGATCATGAGGAATCTATATGTGAAATATCAAAACCCTACCTCTTATAGTTCAAAAGTAGGTCAAAGGTCAATGTCAAGTTCACTAGGTTAAAACTTATGATATCAAATGAAAGGTCTGGTCATAAAGATTCTGCATGTGAAATTTCAAAGCCATAGCCTCTATAGTTCATGAGATATAGCCCAGATTTATTATTTTTAAAAGTAGGTCAATCTCCAAGGTCAAGGTCACAGGTCAAAACTTTTGGTATCCATGGAAAGGCCTTGTCACAAGAAATACACAAGTGAAATATGAAAGCCCTATCACTTACCATTCAAAAGCTATTGCCAAGGTTAAAGTTTTTCAAAAGTAGGTCAAACTCCAAGGTCAAGGTCAAATTTTGTTGCTGTGTTTGATTTGTCTCATCCTGGTCTATCACCATGTCAAGTTTCAAGTTGCTCCTCCAAACAGTTTTCTCTCAACCGACTTAAACGCAACACTTTAACCAAACTGTTGACGCACTGACAGACGGACAGACAGACAGACGGACCTTGCCATTTCATAGATAGGATTTTGCTTCGCAATCCGGCCAAAAACACAAAATTCCCTAAAATTATCAGGAACAATTCAACATACAAATCATGGAAAATAATAATTTTTTTACGATGGTACTTACATGTCTGTCATTATCGGCACCTCTAGTCAGTAGAGAATGTTTGCTGTAGTATCTACCCTATAATACAGAACGGAACACAATGTATTTTTTATAGTACATGTACATTTACATACATGTATCTGTAGAATTATCTATATGACGTATTTCCTTTTGTTTTTTTCCATCTTTAAGAATCAGACTGCCTTTTTCAGCTTGTGACAAATCGTGACCCAATAATAAACTTAAAATTGTCTATCTACAAACTATACTTTGTGGTTAAAAATAATGCATTAATGAATCAGAATTACCATATCAAACAAATTCTGACAATGACACTATTTCAAGAAAAGTCAGATAATATCTTTGAACTCTACTTTTTTCTTTCAACATGCAAATATTTCCTTAAAAAAAATCTATGAACATATACATACATCATGTAAGGGATAGGCTGCCAAATATGATTGGTTCTTCAAAAGCTTCTTGATTCCTACAAATAAAACAATTTAAACAATAGAAATCATCTACACACAACATATTCTGTTATTTTGTCATAAACAGCTCTCCAGACCTACATGTATTTCCCATTTGTGACGTAACATAAATAAATTCTAAAGAAAAAAGGTGTAGTGTAAAATAAATTTATGGTACCAAATTTTTTTTTTCAAGAACGGGTATTTGAATTTCATAACCTCATTTCGAATCCTTAATAGTAACACGTTGATAAGTCTAAATATACATGTACAAATCACTTTCACAAACAAGTAAATTGTGAGTACACATATACTTGTAGGCCAGGAACGGTAACTCTAGCTACTCGTGATGTATGTATGTATCTCTAGTCAATAATGAAACTGAATACATGCAACTGGTATTTCATAAAGATTTACTTTAATCAGGAGGGTATCTAAATGTTACTTCAAAAGCTTCTGAGGAAATTGGAAGAAAATTGGAGAAAGGATGGCACAAAATGGCCCGACCATAGATATGATTTTACTTCTGAATCAGAAGACTCAACATTAACACAAAATTTCCAATGACTTCCAAATCTTTTTTTTAAACACCACAGATATGTAGACATTACACAGACAAGGACATTTTTAGTATATGACACAGAACAAATAAGAGCATATGTCACTAGGACCCATGTGCTCCTAGTGAGGTTCGAACCAGGCACCTTTCGGTCACTGGCCCGACACCCTATCGACAATTATTGTGTACGAAATATGTAAGACAAAATTTTACCAAATATTAATATACCAAACAAAACTTTACCAAAATGTAATATATAAGACAAAATTTTACCAAATTTTAAGATATGAGACAAAACTTTACCAAATTTCAATATATCAAGATAAAATTTTACCAAATCTTTAAAATAATTGAGACAAAATTTTACTAAACTTTAATATATTAGACAAAATTTTACCAAATTTTCATATATAAGACAAAATTTTACCAAATTTTTTGCTAGCTTTGTCTTCTTTGTTTTCATCATCCTCGTACTGAGCTCTTGACAGAATCTCAAAAGCGATCTTACTCCTCTGTGCGTTTGTGAAGAAAGAATCTTTGTCTTGGATGACAAATCTGAAATGAAGCACAAATCATATACAGATTTTATTTCCTCTCAAAAATTTTTAACTTACAAGAATTAAAGCTAATTTACGCTATGATATATGCATAGTAGGTAATAAGCAAAAGAATCTGTTACAGATTCGTATTTTTGATAAAATCTGTAGATGAAAATTCTTTCGCAAAAGGCCAGCAAACTGTAAGAATATACATGTATCAATCTTATTTCATAATCATTAATTATGTCAATGAAATAAATAAACACAATGATTTTCGGATCACTTTAGTTAAAGTTTCTTCGATATACATACATGATATGTTATCATAATTATGGTATATAGATGTACGGTAATTTATGTACCCTTATTCCATTAAGTTGAGTGAAATAATAATATCTGAAGTCAGATGCTATATGAAAATTTATCATTGAAAGAACAAGCGACTATTAATATTTTATACAGTGAGCTATATACAGCCATGAAAGTAAAGAGTTATCAATCTCATGATACTCCCTATATTTGATTACAAAGCATAATTCTAAACGTGAAAATTTTCGCGTGGTGGGGGTAATTAACCCATATTTCGCAAATCAAAGGACCTAGCGAAACTTTCCCCCACGAGAAAATAACCGTTTTATTCTTACAATGAAAGATATGTTTATATAGCAAATATTCCCCCCCCCAAGCATAACATCTTGATGTTATAACCGCAAAATTTTCCCCCAGCGAAAATAACCACATTCACAGTATTTCATAAATTTTTATCAAACATATGCATCTCATTGGAAGCATCTCTTTCGATTATCGCTACTGGCTATAACAAAGCTAATTCTTAAATTTGGTGCATTTATAGCATAAACTGATGTTAAAATTCGCCATTTTGGATATTATTCTTATCTTTCACAATTACATGTAAATCACAAGATCAAAAGAATTTTAGAAATGATGCATCTCTTTTATAATATTTAAGAAACTTGTCATGTGATTAAATGCCCGTGCCAAGCATGGGGATTTCAGATCACACCATCCAATTCATAATATAGCATATGAATCAGAAAATACACCGCTAAAGACAGTATGGCCGGATTGCAAAGTAAGTTTTTGACACTAACCGGGTCAAGGTCACCGTATGTATAATGTAAGTTTCTACTGTACAGTTCCTTAGATTTTGCTTAAACAGAAACTTTAACCAAAATCTTTATCTAGGTCAAATTCAAAGGTCAAGGTCACTTCAGGTCAAATGTTACAGCATAAATTGAAAGGTCTTGTCATAGGCAACCTACATGTATGAAATTACGATTCTGCTGCATATAGTTCCTGAGATTTTGCTTTGTTCCTTAATCTTGAAACCAAAATGTTGATGACAGACAGACAGACCCACTGATCGACCGACAGACCGACCGACAGACATCGTCAATCCATAAACCGAAATTGCTTTGCAATCCGACAAAAATTATTTGAGATTCCCTTATCATGTGGTCAGTGAAACAAATTATATTTAGCAAATGACATGGGTTAAGCAAATATTCCTTATTTATCCATCTTCATTTAGTCATTCATGATGTATGCATTGTAACATTTTACTTAACATATACTTTCAACTACCCATGCATATATTTTAAATTTCGATCAAGGATAATTGTTTTCACATTCTGCTAGTCACAAGATTCATGCTTTCAATTTTAGGGATATCTGAGTATATTATACTGGTTATAAAATCACACAAACTCTCTAATATTCCTTAGACATTCACTCCATTGCTAAAATACTGTTTCACGATACAAATCTTTTACAAGTCTTTGATATGTACATTAAACAGGCACAGGCTTGAACAGACATGCAATGCAATCATCGATTCAAGGAGGAAAAACTTTCACTATTTATTTGACAAATTTATGTAGGGAAGCAGACACATGACTTAAATACAATTAAGGAAGGTTCATCAAATTTTTAGGAAATTATGGCTAAGAACTGTGTAACTGCAGATACATGTATGTACATGTATTTCCCCCAAATTAATATTTTCAACCAGATCTTGGTCCAAATATAGCTCTCATTTCAAACAGACAAAATAAATATCAACTACCTATCTTCAAATGTAAATTTCAAAATGTGGCATCTTGTGGCACTGTTTTTCATTTTTATGTCACTTTTACACACAAAAGTTAATAATGAACAAGATGCCTTTGTGAAACACTATGCCGCCTTTAGCAATAGTCCAATCCTTTGTTTCATGCGTTATTCAAACTGCAACCAATGTCAAGGTCACTTGGTCAAATGTTGGTATGAAAAGAAAAGCCTTTTAAAAATTAATATACATAAACATGTGAAATACAAAAATTCCTATTACTCATTATTCAATACTGGTAGTTATGATCGAGCTTTATCGAACAAACAAACTGACAGGGCAAAAACAAAATGCCTTCCGATCTTCAACACATGGCATTAATAATACATGGGGAAAATAATTAGATTCGACATTTGGAGACAAAGATAAAATTTGGCCAGTAGACGATTATAATATCTACTAGTTCATGGATTGACATGCAGGCGAGTTAAGGGTACAAAAGAATAGTTTAGCTTATTTGTGCCCCTCCTATAATTTATGCTCCATTACATTCCATAAACATATGTGCATGTGAAAAGATCACAGTAGTTTTCATAGTAGAAATTATTTCCTTAAAGATTCATTCATATCATAGAGTCAAGAAATTTTCAGAAGTATTAATAGCAGATATTTTATTTTCAAGATTCACGTAATGTGCATTTCATTTTTCTTACTTCCTAGGGATTTTTTTTTTCTCCCTTTTTTTTTTTTTGTGTGTCTTGAAAGTTCATAAAAATTAAGCTGCTTACAATGTACTTTAAATCTGATGACATCATCTTTATCTAACAAAAATTCTACACTAGAATTCATGACTTTTTTTTAAACATAGACAAAGATGATCTTAAAGCAAGATAAATCATTCATTCTTATTCAAGATGTCTTTAGACACTGCAAGAACTAATCAAGAAAGCTCATTCAAATAGTTCAAAATTTTCTACCAAAAAAATCAAAATTTTCCTGCTTATTTAAAAAAAATCCTCTAAATGAGATGCATATTACATACTGTTGACAATTATCAGGTGTTTATATAATTGGATCGTACATAAGTTCTATTACAAGACAAAGATGCTGATATGAAAAAATGTCCTTACTGTCCCCTGCAACAAGCATAAAGCAAACAAATAAGCATGAGACATATGATATGCAAAATGAGATATGAGATAAATGGGACATATGAGATGAGATATGACAAATTCCATGAATTCAACCATTGTACATAATTTCAAACAAACAGCAATCAATGTGTAGGCTTTTTTTCTGAATTCCGCTTAAATGTAACAAAAGCATCAATGACGTGAACAGAGAACAGATATTATTACCACTGAAGATTTTATTTTGTAGAAGGGACAAACTGAACTGCTTTTACTTTATTGCTGAACCTTCTCCAGTACTTTTAAAAGCAGTTATTTTTTAATCTCATCAATAATCCAGAACCAAGCTATGTTATCTGATTATAATGTCAAATAGAGAAATCTCGCATTAGTGAAAAACAAGCAACGTAGAAATGTATTTGATCAAATAAAGTTTTCTATTTGAACAGTTTTATCAAGATACTTTTCAAATCCAGAATCAATCTTCTTTTGTACTAGAGCAGATTTAATCTTTTTTCTATTCTTAATTTTCTTTTTTAACTTCACTTAAATAAATCTAGTATAATTTCACAACAAATAATTCAACACATGAAATCCAATGTTAGTTTGAGGAAATTGTCATTCTAAATGAAAACTTATTCATATAACCATCCACTTTCTCAAATACATACAAATGTGAAATTTGCAAAATAACACAGCAAAAATTCAAGAAAATGACGGAAATTTTAATCATGCAATGCGGTTGAACTCAACATGAAAAGCAGATTTTCTGGTATATTTTTGTAATGTTATTGACAACTTCAACAAAAACAGGATTTTTCCTCAGCCCTCATTACTTACTTTCTCTTTTTATCATCCCATTTTATACCAACAAATCTATGTTTCAAATATATCAAGTTCATCTTTTCATATTTATCGAAAGAAAACATGACAGATGACAAATATGTATACAAATGAATGTGGGTGAATTGACATTTCAAACAATTCAATGTTATTCAATTCTTTTATTAATTTGCCAATTTACAATTTTTTTTTGGGGGGGGGGGTCATCTTTATTTCTAAGCTTAAAATTAAATGTAATTAAAGTAGATTTCAAATCATTTATCAAAGTTACAAAAGACTCATCAAATAAGACAGTAACAGAACAATACTTCTTGAACAAACACATAAGCATATGCAAAAACAGAGAGATAGAAATGAAGTGAAATATTAAAAAAATCCTCTCTTTAAAAGTCCAAAGTGAACCCAATGTACTCATATGAAACAAACCGAGATAATATTTTTATATTACTCACTGTTCTTGTCTGGCCCTGTTGAAGGGGGCGGTGAAGTAGTTAGTCTCTTTCGGAAGAAGATCTGGGTCAATTTCAAATGGAGATGGTAGTTTGTTTATCATATACTCCATGCAACTCTCCAATTCTGCGTCCATGTCATTTTCCTGAAAAATAAAAATTGTGCTTGTGAAATAAGAATGTCCCGTCATCATCTTTGGTAATATTAAAGCAGTTATCTTAAATGTAGGTCAAAGTTCAAGGTCGATGTCACCAAGTCAACAGTTTTGGCACCAATAGAGAGATCTTATTAGACCGACTATACACATGTGAAATACGAAAGCTGTATCAAGTATCATTTAAGAATTATTGCCCTGATTATATCTTTTTCTACAGCGGGTCAAACTCCAAGGTAAGGTCAAAAGGTCACAAGAAGTATACAAGTGAAATAGGAAAGCCCAATCTTTAACCATTTAAAAGTTAAGGCAAAGGTTACCATTTTTTAAAGACTAGGTCAAACCCCAATGTAACCAACATAGTAAACAAGGCATGGCACTTCTATATGTACCTTCATACTTCATATTTTTTTAAAAGTACCAAAATTTGATAATTTCTACAAATGTACAACTGAAAATACATGGAAAGAGTTTTGGCCTTGATGGCTTAGTCAGCGACAGCATCTGCCATGATAGCAGAAGGTACTTGTTTTTGTCGCCTTTTTTCTTCTCCTCTTGCACTGGTGTATCCTCTTAAATTTACATCAAACTGAGACATATGATTGCTAAAAGTATAGTGTGAGGTTTCCATGGAAACCTATAAACATAGGTGGGGAGAAGTGTGGCAGGAACAGAAGATGGCCCAAATAGCTTAGCAACTGTTGACTAGGAGTCAAGATAGCAGGTCTCCAAATGTCACTTGTTGGTGAACTTATACATGTGTATTATGATGATACATGTATAATCGAACTGCCCGTCACAGCATTGTTTGATGGGCAGTTGATTATAATGTCACAATATTAAATCCACCATCAAGTGCTATCTCAGATATTATTAGTTACATAGTAAGTTAGTGACCTGATACGGAAAATACATGGTGTGAAAAGAAAACCTGTATCGGGCCAGGCAAAGCCGAGTCCGATACAGGTTTTCTTTTCACACCATGTATTTTTCCGTATCAGGTAACTAACTTACTATGTAACAAATTTATCACGCCTCAGACCCATGACGGCATGCAAATACTCCTCCACGGAAATCGGACGCCTAAAGCCCCCTACACACTTTCATGGATCGAGTCACGACTCCGCTACGACCCCAAAAAAGGTCTATCCGTGGCGAGTCGGGACGCAAATTGTTCGATGAACCATGAACCTATGACTCCAGTACGGATTGCTACGGGTTGATACGAATCGAGCACGGATAGCTACGGATAGCTAAGGATTGCTACGGATATCGTCCCGACATTGCTACGGATTGCTAAGACACGCATACGGATAGATACGGATTGCTACGACACGTGTACGGATAGATACGGATAGGTACGGATTGCTAAGGATTACCACGACTCGAGTACGGATAGCCTCGATTCGCATAAGGATAGCTACGACTTCAGTACGGATTGGTAGGACTGGCTTGAATTTCCTATGCATTTTTAATCCATAATTATTTACTAAAACACCGAATATTTTTAAATTGAGATGGTCTCACTTGTTTCATAACAGTATTGAGATTTTATACATGCCCTTATATAATGACCTGAAATTGAATAGTTGAAGTATAAACTCATATATTGGATCCTGGATTGCTACGGATGCGCTACGGGTTACTACGACTCCCCTACGGATAGCTACGACTCCACTACGGGTTGCTAAGACTCCCCTACGACTCCGCTACGACAAATCTATCCGTAGCGGAGTCGTGGGAAATTTTGAACATTTTCAAAAATTTTCTGTCTCATTCCGGATAGCCACGGATTGCCAAGGATAGCTACGACTTGCCATGACTAGTGCCGGATCGAGCTACGGATTGCTACGGATAGCTACGGATGTAAATTTTTTCTCGATCCGTAGCTATCCGTGGCTTGATCCGTGAAAAAGTGAAGGGGGCTTAATACGTTTTTTTTCATGGCTTCACGTGACAACGATTTGTCCAATAAGATTGTAACAATTTCGTCTGAGGCGTGATAATTTGTAAACTCTATATTCCAGTTGTTCTCATTTGTTATACATTTGTACTAGCACAAATTTCAGCTCTGCCATCATGAAATAACTTACAGCTAAGGGCATTTTCATGTTGGTGAGTTCAGCATACTTGGTCAGTGTTCTCCAAGGGACGTGGATCTTCACAAAACACGTTCTCTGGTTTTTGGACGTCTGAAAAGGAAAAAATATCAAAACGCATATAAACGGAAAAGGAAGAAAAATTTAGGTACTTATAAGGAAACCTGTTTTCCTGTAAAAGCCATGATTTGCTTGTAAGGAAACGAGGATGAGTATCCATCCCAAGTTCATTCTGACCAAGAAATGATGACATGGAAAAAGGAAACTTTTATGCCTTCAATACATGTAAAGGAAATTAAAGGGACTTCAAAACTTCCTGATAGCCAACTTTACTTATCAACAGCAAAAATTCTATATTTTAGATAAACTTTGTCTTAGATATAGGTTTTGAAAAAGTATCATCCTGTACTTATAGTATATGTATTAGAGAAAAACAGGGGAACTAAATAGTAAAACTGTTGTGTTTGCATGTACATCATAGTACCAAAACCTTCCCTGGGGCTCCCATGCTTTGTCAATCCTAAAATAATGAACCCTACTATCGTGCTCATTTTTAGAATAAGTTCAAACTGTCATACTGTTCATTAATAACTTTCACAATGTATGATTTAATATAAAATGTGCCAGCTGGAATTGAAAGACTGGAAAGTAAATACAGATTCATTTTGTAAATAAATAATTAAGGGTTTAATGAGACTGATGTTTTTCTGATTTTCGTGATATTAAAATTAATTTCAATTTTGTTCTTTCTTTCTTTCGTTTATTTATGATATAAATTTATTACAATATTATTCTTTCTTTCATACCTCTTTTCCTTCATACTCTAACTTCAGACCCTCACTACGCAGGTTATCTTCAAAAACTTTCCGCCTTTTGGCCTTGACCTCTTCGTTTTTGCCCGTCCCCTGTTCATAAGCTAGGACATAATCAATTTTCCTGGTGCCGTCTCTGAAGAACAGCGTAGCTCTCTCATTGATCTCCTGTAAAAACAGAGAATTATTAAATTTATGACTAGCTGTTGGGATGAAAGCAAACCTAATAGATAAAATTTTCACAATTTTTTTTTTTTTGCTGAAAAGAATATTCTATTTTTAACTTTCCCTTAACCTTGGATACAACATTAGAAGTTTAGAAAATTTGAAGATTTATAATTATCTCACTTGAATAGCTGGTTATTGATGCTTTATATTATTATATAGGAAAAGATCCAATGTAGAGCATGACTGACAATGGCCTGCCTGTACTTTAAATATGATTAATAATTAAATTGAATTAAATATAAAAATACTTGGTCGCTTTTTGCCGTACGTTTCAGCCATTAGGCCTTCATCAGCAGATATTGAATAAAAGATTTAGAAGTATGAAAAAAGGTACATGTGAAAATACTTTCGAT
Organism: Pinctada imbricata; assembly: GCA_033119305.1. Lineage (NCBI taxonomy): Eukaryota > Metazoa > Mollusca > Bivalvia > Pterioida > Pteriidae > Pinctada > Pinctada imbricata. Next base: position 36,040,134 of record VSWD01000007.1, on the reverse strand, counting down.
TGAATTCAAACTAAAGAAAAATTATGAAAATCTTTTAAATTCATGCATTTTACATTTTTGTAACCTGGAATCATTCTGAATGCATAAGATACTACATGTACTATACAGTATGTAAATAAAAATCCTTTGAATCTAAACTCTGTAAAAAAGTTGAAATAAATAAGGACATTCAAGTGCTAGTATTCTTAAGCAACGAATGAAAGAGGCTGATCTTTCTGAATTTCAAAGTAAGGTCAGGCTACTAAAGTGTTCAACAAACATTCATATTGACATTTTCTTTATAGTTTTAATTTCATTGTCACTTTGTCCTTACAAATAAAGAATAAAGACACAAAGTCAAACAAAGTGATCTCATTAGGGAATCCTGACTAAAGACTGGTGAAACCTTGAAACTGAAAAAAAACTACTACTTTGCAAAAGAAATAATGACATAGAATTTTTTTTCACTTCAACACTTATCTTACAAGACTAGGTGCACTCTTTCCCCAATCTTCAATTTAATCCACTTCTTCAATCCACCTCTTCAAACAGTTTAATCCACTTCTTCAAGCAATTTAATCCACTTCTTTAAACAATCTAATCCACTTCTTCAAACAATTTAATCCACTTCTTCAATCCATTTCTTCAAACAATTTAATCCACTTTATTAATCCACTACTCTAAACAATTTAATCCACTTCTTCAAACAATTTAATCCACTTCTTCAAACAATTTAATCCACTTCTTCAAACAATAATAGTCGAAGGATTTCCCTGAATTTGTATCTACATGTATCACAGTGTTTCCGAAACATGGTATTTTCAGCACAATCGTTTAAACTTGATATTTGTGTAAATGAAAATGAGAGAGAGAGCTCGAAAATATGGACAAACAAAAGGCCGGGAAGGGGATATTAGTGCACCTTGTCCTTTGTAAGAAATATGCAATGTAAAGCACTGCATCCCCTTGCAACAACAGTCCCTTTGTAGCAACATTGCTACAAGATATATCAATCTGTAGAATGAGAGGCTCAAACCTTCCATTGTCAATTTCACTAATTCTCATCAAGTAACCTTGAACTTTAACCTTGGAATTTGTAAAAGAGGCATCTTCAACCATTTTTGCAAAGTTTGAAGAAAGTTTTATTTGACTTCAACATTCCCAGGATCCTTTCCTAACATTTTCATTGTGTGGCCTTCCACTTTGACCTAAACAAGCAAGACCTGTATATTTTTCATTGAAAGAAACATTTTCTAAGCAATGACTTTGACCTTAAGCTGTGACTTTGACCTTGATATATGAGATAAGATATATGACCTTGAACTCTTATGATAGTGATGTCATATCAATAGAGAACTTGAAAAAATTCACCATTCTACTTAAAATCAATGGAGTTGGCTGTTTGCTGAAAACTGAATTATTTGTATCGAACAAAGTTCGTTAAATCCTCTTTCACAGCATAGCATAATAGATTTTATATTAGAATGTACAATTCCGCTATACAAAACTACAACAAAGACGGTGTGCCCAAGGTAGAATTTTCAAATTGACAAACACACATATTTACATACACAAAAACACACAATCAGCAGCATTACTATATCTTTGTACCTGAAACATTGATGTGTTGTAAAATGGAAAGCAAAATCATAAAATGAGAAATCAATGGACTTACAACATAAAATCAATGTTCAATGGACTCACAACATAAAACATTGAATGATAATTCAATCTATAGCTTGATAATACAAAATTAAAACATTTCAAAAACCATTCAGATTGATAAGATCAAAATTGTAAAATATTCCAAGTTTTATATGCATCAGCAGCCTGTTTCACAAAATACTTACGAAAAAATCAGGAAATTTCGTAACTTTTATCATTGAATAGAGGGCTTTAAAGTTTTTCTATTTATAATGCATTATGTTTTCTACTATTATTTCTACAAACGATGTAAAATTTTTTTAAATCTAGATAGAAAGTAGCAATCATAAGATACGAAAATTCCTGAAATTTTTTGTAAAACTTTTTGTGAAACAGACTGAAGATTCTTAGAATGGGTATGAAATTAATTAATATAATTGTGTTAAACAATCCATATCATTAAATTGCGTGAAACATGCACAATTATTTCAAGTCCCAGAAGAAATGCATATACATTGTGAAGGTACAGGGTACGTTAAAAGTTACCAACTCCATTTATTGAATCTGTATCCTATAACGCATCAATGAAAGAAAAAACTAAAATTTATAAATTTTTACTTTTTCGTCGAAAGAGCAATATTGCATCCTACAAAGGCAACAACAAAAGAAAACTATGCGAAATTAAAAAAAAAAAGATTTCTACGAATTTTTCTGACATGTTGAGGGAAATGATATTTTTTAAAAGTGAAACTGTCATGCAAAAGGACATGCAGACCTTGACCTTAAAATTAGTATGCAATATGATAACCTTTCAAGTGGAAAGGTATTTGTTAGTGCCGGCATAAAACTTTTCACATAACTGCAGTCCAGTTGTTTTGGATGGCAAAATAATAACAGTTCCCGCAATCATTTTTTAACTGTGACGTCATGAAAGTCGGTACTTGCCGTCCATAAAATGCTAGTCACGCAGTTATGTGAAAAGGGCTTATTGATTCCTAAAAGCTAACAGGTCTTATTACCTAATAATAATTCATCATCTGATCTTTAACAATTCATACCTTTTTTTAATATTACAGATGGATTCGTATAAAATGAAAACAAAATCTTAAATTTGCAAATGTTTTGTTAAGATTGCAAGAATAGCAAAAGTTAAACTAAGGAAATCGAGTGACTTGGGTTTCCTAAATAATCAGAGAAAAAGATTAAGCAGTTGAAAAATGTGGGTTCAAGCAATGTTTAGAAAAAAATTCTTCTACTAACAATGACGACAGTTTAACAAAGCTTGGTTGTCTACTGACATAATAAAAACAATTTACAAAACCTACGATTTCCCAAAATTTTACAGTCTTAAATTGAAAACATCATATCTTGGCAATTTTAATTTTCAAGATCAAAGACTTTCTTTAAAACATGTAGAATTCACACTTCTCCTGATAATTAATTCAGTATCAAAACCTGAACAACTTTAAAATATTGGGTAGAAGATTAAAATTCTCAAAACATTTTTGCTAAGAGGAGGGATTTTTTCTTAATGAAAAGATCAGATCTACATATAGGGAATATTTTAAATTATCCCATGAGCAAATTGCTTAATTGTGAGAGCATGCAAGCATGTATGAATTATTATCCAATTAATAAAGATGCATAATTTTCCTCTTTGACCACATTGCTTGTAATCACTTAAATAAAGGGTAAGTTTCCATGACATCAAATCTTAACAAATTTTACCACAGAAATAGATTTGAAATGACATCGTTTATCAAATGATAACTGTTAGTCAGAGAACTAAATCTAATTAACGATACTACATTTATTTGCAATATGCACAATATCGATGGACTGTTACAAATATACACATGGTAATGCAAGAACCCACAACACCAACTGGAGTGTAGCACTATATGCATTATGCACTTAAATACATATATAAAGATGTTGCTATGCGACTTTAAAAGTTTTTGACTTTCACCTGCTGCGTCTTTTTGTCGATAAGCTCCTGGTCCTCGGCAGAGAAATCAGCGTCCAATACCTACAGGGCCATATATACATTGTACTTTAAGTCAGAATAAGGTTTGAATTTGTTCTTTTTTTCTAGATTTCTGATGTCAGTGATATCTCAATTATCTAGACATTTCGAATATCGTAATCTGGAGCATCTATTATTTTGTATACCTGGATATCTCTAGAAACCCAGACACTTATCAAAATTATTTTGGCACACTGGTGAGTGGACTAACTAAACAAAGCCAAGGTGGAAAACTCAAAGTTCTGAGCTAAATCATATAAAGCTTATCCAACTTAAGATTTCCCTCAGCCTAAATTCACTCTACTCAGATTCTACGTAATTCTGAGAAAAGTCTCAGATTTGAGCAAGATCGCTGCTATGAGAAGCCTTATACAACTTAGGCCTGAATTCCAAAACATTGTTGACCCCCCCCCCCCCCCATAATTTTCTGTCTTTTTTAGATTTTTTTAACTATATTGCTCAGGAATCTACACCATCTCATATGAGGCAAGCCTTGGCTTAAACTGAATATTTGCAAGGTCTTTATTTAGACAATGTTCTTCAGATAAAACATGTTGTCCAGAATAACGAGATTTCACTGTAGTCAGATCTAATAACTCACCTGTTAAAACAACAGCTTGCTTCATGTCGGATTCAAACGTGGTAGAACGGCATTATCATTTATCAACAAAGTAGCAGTTTGACGATACCTGTGTTACCTTTTCACGGAGAACTTATGCTATGAAATATTCCTCTGACAAAGCTGGTGCAACAGTGCATTTTTACAAAACACCAGGAAATGTATTGCATCAACTCTACATGTAAATATATGTGTAACTATCATATATTGGAGGATTATAGCAAATTTTCTTCGATTTCTACCATATTGTAAATGGGTTTTTTTCTGACATTTGGGTACAAGACTGGTTATGAGAAGATTTTATAAATATCCCAGTATAGAATACATTTTGAAATGAATGAATAGCATGCTTTGTGTCTCCATATTTATCATGCATAAAGTGTTACAAGAATACCAGGTGGCTTGTACTGGTCCACAAAATAAAATGTTAGTGCCATATAAATTGCATCCCACATTTGTATAAAGCAATTTTTATGTGTGAAGTTCCCAGGTCTGTACATCCCAGTAAAACAGTTGTCGAAATTCGCAAGAAATTAGCGCTTGTAGGAGAATAATGGATTTTTTTTCCAAATACAGAGTTAATTCCCATTTTAGATAGTACCTGATGTAAAACAATTAAGATGCAGAGTTCTTGAAATCTTCCAATGAAATGTCGGACATTTGCGAATTTTCATCGGTCCAAAGAATAGACTCAACATGAGTTTTTATCGGATCAAATAATTTTTTATCGGCAAATCCGATAAAACCAATACTTTTCATGAGCTCTGAAGATGATGTAAATTTTTCTAAGTGAAATGTCAAATTTGCATCTTAAATTTTACACATGTCTACCTTAAGGTATCCGATGTACAATAGGACATTTTTCCATGCCTGGTAAGGTACTATAAACTATATATTTTCTGAAAGGTTATAATGCCCACTGGTCAAAAATAATAATTTTTGGGTCAGAAAAATAAAGGGGAATAACTGATGAAGCATTTAAATTGTCTATTTTCTCTATATTACCTATGCAAAATGACAAAGTTGTACGAGAGTTTTTCCCCTTTGATTTTTATGACCTGGGAGTCTTATATCTGTACTCAGGGCATCATTACCTTTCAGAAAATACATAGTTTATAGTACCTTACCAGACATAAAATTTACCATACTTTACAATGGAGATGATTAAAACGCTATGTAAAATGACTCTTTTGTACAACGTATACCTTAAACTTGAAGACATAGCACATCCCTGTTAGCAAAATCTTATATTCAAAATAACATTAAAAATAATTCAAAAATTGTTTTACATGATGTTGGTGTGGCAAAATGGATTGTTTCATCCCACATTTTGATGACATCATATTTGATGGCATCACAAGTAGCTTACATCAGGTGCAATCCAAGGGGAAGAAACTCTGTATAGCAAAAATTTGAAGATTTAATCAGATTTGAATATTTCATGAAATTTGAATATTTAATGAAATTGAAAGATTTTATAAAATGACCATTAAATAAAGATTTGACAGCAAATTTCGAGCCCTGAAATATGATAATTCGGTCTTTTCGAAATAGAGAGTTACTTCCCATTTGTGCAGGTATCTGACGTCAATGCATTGTGACGTCATCAAATTCTATGGAAACCAGCATGAAATTCAGGGAAACAGGGTTACGTATATGACGTTTTCAAAGGAATTTAATGACGTCACAATGCTTTTACGTCAGATACCTGCACAAATCGAACGTGAGACTGTAAAATCGAAAAGACGGAATGTAAGCTTGGAATTTCGGATAACATATTTTGGAATATAGGGAGTGGTTTTGGACTATTTGAAAGCACAATATATACATGGATAACATAAAAGTGGTTTATTATTATGATATAATACCATTTGGTCTACGCCTTTCCCCAATAAAAATCTTTCGTCATCTTGAGAGGCCAGTCCATTTTCACCACTTTCTGACGGCTAAGGGGAGAGAATTCATCAATAACGGACAAATAATTTCAAAATAATATAAAGGAAAACATATGATTCAGTTTTGTCAATTCCATTTTTTTTATAAATAAAACATCAATTTAAGTATATGCGAAAGAGAAAGTAGATTTATGGGTAATAAAAAGGGTAGAGATGGGAGCAACTGACACTGCTCAAACTAAGTTTCTATTGATCCTATAACTTCAAATAAGGATGTGTAAAAGACTAATCATAACAATGGCTATCACATATGTCCAGATTATAATTCAGAAAAAAAAATTCCTAAAAGGATAGTATACATATTCACTACTACAAAATCAAAGTTTGAATTCATATTCTGATGAAACAACTTTTTGCAATTTTATGCTTTGCTAATTGTTTTCAGTTTCCCCCAAAGAAAATTGTATCTAATCTATCAAAAGGTCTTTTAATTGACAGAAACCATGTGATTCAGGATACACTCCCTTTTCCGTCTCCAAATCCAGATACATGTATAGTTTTAATTGCATTTTGCCTAATTCAAACTAAAGGACTATATATGGTTTACATAGAAAAGTGGCCCCCTTTTTGGGCAAAATCTGAAATTTATATAAAGAAATGAATTTGTGCCAATATTTATTCTACAATGTAGGCTACTTATGGAATGATACATTTCCTTGAATTTCCTTTCTCAATTTCCTAGAATTAGAGTATCAAAAATGGTATATTTCGCCAAATTTCTGGAAAAACGTCATTTTAGGGCTTATTTTCGACAAACTTCCTATCAGCTAGTATCGAGCGGGCTTTTGAAGAACTTTTATATTTTGATATGTTGTTACATTTGCACGTCGTTAAGTGCATATAAAAGGAAAAAGTTGTTCAAGATCCCGCTCGATGTTATCTCAATGAAAATAATCAGGAATTATGCTATTTTTCGTGAAAAATAGACAAAATCAACGGTTTTCATGATATTTAGGCAACATTTACAATCATTATGTCTTAGAAAGCGAGAGGTAGTGTTTATGACTAGATTTCTTAAAATATTGATATTTAAGTCTCTAAAAAAATCCAACAAAATTTGATTATGGAAAAGTTGATTTTAGGGGGGCACTTTACTATATAAATCATATATACTCCTTTTGGATTATCCAACTACAGAATTTCCTACTTCCTAAAAAATAAGACCCCCCTCCATCTACTTAGCCCAATAAGCCATCATCCCCCCTTTCCCACTTTCAACTGAAACGACCTCCCTTATCTATACCTGCCTCATATTTGATATACTATGTTGTGCTGCATCCCCAATACTAACTGACACAGCAGACAGTCCATTATCATCTAAAGACCCAATAGGGACAACTAAGGCTGTACAATATATAGAGACCAAGTCATAGTATTAAACAGTACTGTCATAAAATCACTTAGCACTGCACGCTATCACAAAATATGACAATCAATGATTAGCCCAGACAAGATTGATTTATTGCAGGCAAGCGCACTTCATTTATGGATATTGACTAGGCAAAGGGGGGATGTGTGACTATAGAGACCCCTGGGAATCGCAATGATATGCTCATTTTAACATCATGATGACCTAATCCATTTAGACAAACAGTGACTGCTGATAGCAGCATAAATGAGCCATGGAACCATTGGTCTATTGTGTATTACCAGTGAAAGCTGATAGCAGCGATGACGGTTATATGGGAATTTCCACAGCAAATCTCAGTATAAATATTCAATGAGTTGTTAGGATTCTAGGAATACACATAGTAATTTTCCTATCCAAGCCAAGCCCAATCAATCAATAGTCCCATGAGAAAATCATATTTCACATTTAAGTCTTTTTTCCAATAAAAAGTATATTTTCATCCCTTAAAATGTAAATTCCCAATAAAGCATATTTTTTTCTTTGATGTGGTATATATTTATAAAATTACGTATAATTTTTTCTATAAACTGTGGAAATTTTCGAGTGCACCGTGTTCAAAATAAAAAGAGGGTACGTATATTTGCACCTATATAATTTTTCAGTGGGTGACAGAACCAAATACTGAAATTTTAAAGCAATTATTGTAAGTAAAGCACACTGGGCTAGTTAACCTTACCATCAATGTAAACAAACCAAAGCTGATGTTTTAAGTGTAATTTGTGCTCACAAAAAAAGAGTTATTCAAACCTACCTCTCCAGTGGTCATGTGATCAAACATGTGATCACCATCGTGATCCTAATTCAAAAATTTTGAAGAAAAATTATACCTCAATTTTTATTAAATTACCATGATAATTGGTATTACTTTAATTAGACTGTTCAAAAAGAGGTATGTTGCCTGCTGCAAGTTGACCCTACATATACATGTATGACCTTGTTCTTCAGTCTTGAAGGTGACCTTGACCTTCAATGGATTTTCAGTCACATCATGCTTGACCATCTCTGCAACTTTGATTGAATTGCACAATACACAATGTATAATACATCAAGTAAGTTATATCAATTTATGTGAAAGTGGGACTCCCAGACAGTCAGATATACAGACAGACAGATGCCAGACAAAGAGATTCCTTTACTTTGCCCTAATGTGTTGCAGGAAGCATAACAATATCATCACAAGAAAATCTTTTAAGCAATACAATTTCAACATTAATTGATCAATAATATATCGAATGGCAGTGCAATATAATAGGCTTTAGCCTCACTACAGGCGTTATTTGAATTTGGAAAGAAAATATTAGTATGGTTCAACAAAATCACTCCCAAAAATGGTGCTTGGTAGAATTACATTTGTAAGTAGTGTGTGTGTCATTCAACCAAGAACACATGCTACTTTAACAAATTCTCAGAATTCACACATTTAATAGCCATGATAAACAAGATAACCCTGGACTTACCTTTGGTGATCGTTGGTTGTCGTCAACTTCCACAACCGTCTCACCGGGTTGTCCTTTGCCATTGGCTGCATTCTCTGTAAAAAGTTGAAATAGTTAAAAAAGTGATACTTTAAAAAAAATCCCTGTTGAAGACATATTTCATTAATTATTACCATGATTACAATGTCATTGATTTATTTAGAAAATACAACTGATATGAGAACACTTCATTTTTTTCCAGGGGGGAGGGGGGGGGGGAGAAATTATACCTATGAACTCAGACACACAAACAATCAAACACACATTTGTGTGTTTTTATTTGTATCCTGGAATATGTCATACATGTCATTAATTTTGCAACTTTTTTTCAGGTTTGTTTTTATCATTTCTCGACAATTCCTGTGTGTTCACAAAGAGGTATGGCGCCTAAGGGTCCTAATTATGTGACCTTGACCTTGAATGTGACACTGACCTGGGAGATGAGTCTTGACATGCTTTATCAATCCTGCAAGTTTGACAGAAGTATATTTCTATCAAATAAGTTAAAACCAGCTACAATGTATTTGAAAGAGTGAATATCAAACAAACGGATGGATTATCGACAGAAGAACACTGGATAAAGTGATCTCTATATGTTACACTGTACCCTTGTATTGCAGGTTACATAAAATGGCTGTACCCATGTATGGATTTAACTGAAAAACTTCACTTCCTAAGAAATGATATTAATTCTGTGACATCATTTGTTTCCTTTTACTTTAATTGATGGAAATCTCCTAGTCCTATAGTGAGTAAATAAATAATTTCTGTATCAAACTTATGCGAGAATCTTATCGTTACTACGAAGCCATCACACACCAACATGCAGTTAATGTAATTTTTTTCTGAGATAATATTTTTTTGTTTAAATCAGCGTTGGTCTCATAGGTAAAATCTACTGACAAAACCCGCAATTTGAATCCGAAATCTGATCAGAGATGGTCCTAGATCAATGTCCAACCCACTAGATAAACCCCTTCCCCCATCCCCGTCACCACCTTAGTACAATACATCCATAATACGCTAGAGCATTTACACAGGATTTTTCCTTTAGAATATTTCTTAATGAAAACATCAGACCATGCAGACAGCTAGTAGACCAGGACATGTACATTTATTGCTGATCATTGTTGATTGATGATAAATCAAGCAAGACACTCAAAGGTCTCAGCCCTCTTGTTTTCATTGTAAACATTCCTTTCTTGACCTGTCGACCTAAGTCGTAGGTGAAGAAAATTGTACGAGAATGAGAATTACCCCCATTTATAATTACTGACAGAAATAATATCATAAAATGTGTATTCGCCAGTTCCCTGTACAACTAACGAGGGCGTCAAGAAGGTACTCGTGAGATAGGAGATGAGTTACATAAACTGTGTGATAAATATGAGTAATCTTGCATAAACTAAAGGAAACGAGGAGGGTGTCAGATTAGCTAAGTTTTGTAAGTAAGACAAGAGTGCATAAATGTCGAGTAAAGTAGAAATTTATTATATAAAACAACACGGGAACTTCAGAGGCAGATAAAACGGCAACCCCCCCCCCCCTCATCTTGAAGGAGGAAACAGCCTGGCTTATATCAAACTGTCGGTACACGTGCACTGTATCTCGACCTGAACCCCCCTCCTTTTTGACAATTCGAGCAAGACCCCGTTTTCAAGAAAACTGTATGAATCTTGCCAAGCTTCTTCGTTCTCATCAAGAAATGTCAGACGGGATATCAACCCCCATTTACGTCCCTGGACTTTGACAAATCCAAATCACATTCATTAAATTGATAACCGAACAAATATGTGTAGAGAAGTGTCCTATGACATATTTGAAATATTATGACATCAATGCATGTTTAAATGTTTTAATATTTCAAATATATCATAGGACAGAAGAAGAAAATATGTTTAGAACTCTAAAGACCAAAACCAAAACATTATTAGTATAAGTAATTTGAAGTTAATTCTATTACAATGAACGCTATGTTTACTAAGTGAAATTAAAATGCAAGTAAGCTATAGTGATTCAAACACTTCTAAGAGAAAGCACACGATAGTAAGGCATGTTTTAAGCATTAGCGCATCCAGAGAATGAAGTTTGCAGGGAATTATCTGTGTCTTTATTTTGCCTTAAATTGTTAATTAATTTGTACACAAACGACAGACAAAGGAAAGGACAAACATAAGGATGCGCGACAACGTGACCCTGCTCAGCTTGCGATCGAAATAAAATTTGCCTAACCAACCCCCCCCCCCCCCCCCCCCCAGTTACCAACACACAAAGCCCCATTTTCGACCTTTTCGTTTCCCTTCTGGATTCGCCAATGAAGATTTGCACATGCTCGCATACCTTCATGCAGATGTCCAAAACCTAGCAGAGCTATACGTTCACTTTCTGAAGACCCTGCGAGCAAAATTTCTCTTGTATTACTTACAGTACATGCAAATGATTCAGAAAACGGACAGAATAGTGCATTTGAACGAATATTCTAATTCTTACTCACCGTGTGCTTCGAATCCTATGGGGGCAGGAGCTCCTCCGGTGTCATTACTGATGGGTGGGTACAGATTCTGCTCCCCGGGAGAGGGGGATACCTCTGTAAATAATAGTAAACAATCGAATTTAAATCGAAGTCAACAATAAGTGAATATGTGCATATCAATTAGACTTGCTCAAGTCCTTATATCAAATAATTTTAAAATTAAATATATGTCTCTTTACTAGCAAGCAAAAGTTGTCTTCTCTGTATTGTGATATTTTTATATCTCTGCAACCAATTGCTCACTGCTTATAGTTCTAAACGGGACACTTCAAAATTTAATTTCTTCATAAAACTTTATTTGATATGGGGACTTGAGCAAGTCTACATATCAATGTAAGGATCTAAATAAAATTTCCAATGGGGAGGGGGCTATATTTTTCTAAAAAGTATAGGTAAAAAGGAGAAATAGGGTTCTGGGCACATTAAAGGAGGGTGTTTCTAACTCCCTTTAGCCCCCTACCTCTTTCTCCTCTCTAGATCCGCGCATGTATAAAACTTTATCTCAAACATCCCTCCCCGCCTCCTTCCTTCTCATCCACTATACAAAATCTGATTCAGCTCTACCCCCTCCCCATGTTCAATGTCCTATTACTTTTCGACTTACTTTCCTTAATTTTACATTTTTATTCAGTGATAACATCGATAGGTTCGACACGACGAGATAGTAATGCCATTTACATACTAGGTAAACATACTGTGAACAAATGTATATTTTGAAATGTACCTTTGCAATTTGCACAAATCTAAAATATTTCGGTATGCAAATAATGTCAAAATCGATTCATCTTCATATAGCTTTGAATTACAACGGAACTAATTGAAAAAAGTATAGTTTTTCTATCGTCATCATCTGTACTACATATAAGTTCTTGTCAAGCAATTTTTGTTCTTGGCAAGTAACGTTAAAGTACAGACAGTTCATTCAAGGCATCAATGAATGTATAAACGTAAATTTGGCTGAAGTGAATAAATTCACGTAAGGCGTGATATATCAAACACCCACTCGACACAAGGTGAAGAGTTCAAGAATTTGACATTTTTAATGATAGATAGGGCCTGCTTCACACATTCCAGACAACACAACTACTGGAGGGTTAAACACTTGTCGTGCCGGTAGCCACACCATTTCATTCCTTCATCTCTTCAAATAGATTTCCCCCCTTTTCCTCCAGAGATGTTATTGACTATGACAAAACTTGTGAGTGTCGAAGGTAAAAGGTGAAAAAGGAGATGGGGATAGGAGGAGGTTGTGATCAATCGCTTGAAAGAACCTTTGCAAAAGAGTAGGTGCAATTTCATGACTCGATTTGTTATGCATATGAGGGGGTGGACAGGGTGAAAGGGAGGCGGGAGAAAAGGGGGAGGGAGGAGGTAGAGAGGGGGAGGGAGGAGGGAGGGAAGGGGCAAAAAAGGGAGGGAGGGGGAGAAATGGGCGGGAGGAGGAAGGAAGAGGGGCGAGAGGAAGAGGGGCGGGAGGGGGAGGTAAGGGAAGGGAAGGGTGAAAAAGAGGGGAAGGGAGGAGAGAGAGGGAGGAAGGAAATAAGGGGTGGGAGGGGGTGGGAGGGGGAAGAGAGGTACCCCCTGTCCGCCCCCCATATAATATATAACACATATAGATTTGTTTCTTTCATGTAATGATTGCCTTCCTTAATCTTGATTGATTCCTTCATTGATTTGTGATGTGACTAGAGATATAAAAAATATCTCAAGTATCGGTTGGAGAGATTTCCTTCCCTCTTCCGTTCTTCTCTCACTCTATTATCATGAATTGAAATTTTTTTTCTCAGAGTGAGCACAGTATTTCAAATACAATTTACAATTTGTGGCTTTTGTATTTGTGGCTTTTGTATTTGTGGCTTTTGTATTTGCGATTCAAATACTGAGGATTGAACACTCAAAAATATGCATGCCATGTTGCACCACATCGGGCTTATCAAGCCCTGGGCGTTGGAACTGTGTTATTCCTCAATATCAGAAATACATGTATGGTGCACAAAATCTTTTCTCTGGTGCACATACGTCAAGTATGGTACACAATTGTTTACTGTGGTACATATTTACATATTGTATGGTGAACTTATGTTTACTATGGTATCATAAAATACTTTTATTCGTGGTGTACTAAGATTCATGTGTAGAACGCATATGCATACCGTGGTGCATTCATGTTAGGTGCACACAGGTTCAGTATTAGGTACATGAGTGTATGGTGCTTAAAGATTTACTTTGGACACCATACAAAACTTTTTTCTTCCTCCCTCCTCCGTTAAAAACACCTGTTATCAACAAGTATGCGAATTATCAACATTGCAAAGGTCGAAATCAGTATATCCTCTTTGAATTTGGGTAACCAGGCAGATATTAAGCAACCTAAGTTCAATATCAAAATGTAAACCTTCTCAGTAGGTGACTGTAGAAGCAGATGATGAGAAACATATGAATTTTATCCATTATCAAGATTTTGAAGAATCATCATCACTTTGTTTCATGCGGTCAAAGCATTCAAATGAACTCCTACTAAATTTCCTATATTATTAAGGTTTTTATAATGCTAAGAAAGTATTGTACAATACTGTGTCGTGACAAAATCAGTGATGTTACCGAGTTATGCCCACCCCAACAAAGTAAGTGCGAAAGGGGTGGGGTGGGATCGTATGGGGTGTCTCAGGGCACGCTGGAAATTATTTTTGACTGGATTTGTTGCATACTCGCTAACCATAATTCAGAATCCAACTTTGGCGATTCGTGGATTTAGACATAATCATATCAAAAACATGGAATGATGGATACTTACTTGAATTATTCATTTTTGATAATTCCATGTGTAATTTCCAAATACTTCAATCATACAATTTCACAATCATAAATCTTCATGATTTGGGTAATTTATTTCCGGACCATAAAAACTTTGCATAGTATCCACCTGTCCTAAATAACGTCAAATTGAAGCGATTGTTTACATGTTGTCACTGATAATTCCTAAGTCACAACGCCCATTTTGCTCGCACGAGACCTCAAATTGTTATCAGGTGGAAAAAGTACCTTACAATAACACCAATACACCAAATTCGACTAGCTTGTCAACTCAGCTATGTGACTTTCGCCTTCGAAAAATCAAAATTCTCAGCGGTTTCCTTGTGTTGCTTGCAAAGTGTCCAACTAATCTGTCTTTATTCAATAGTATTATTTCCTAAGCTCACTGTAACACAATATTGAGACCAATACACCAAAATCTACCAGCTTGTTAACTCAGCTATATGTCTTGGAAGACTTTCACCTTTGAAAAAACCAAAATTCTCAACTATTTCAGATTGTTTGCTTGCAAAAATGTGCAAATTATCTATCGTATTTCAATGTATTTATCTATCTCCCAGGCTCGGCAAAGCGAGAAATGAATGTGAATAAAAATGTAAAGCCTACATCATCACCTTAACAGAAGGAAATTAAGTACAGATGAATGTCTCTTTTATTTGCACCTTCAATAACAGACTGTCGTGATCGCCAAGGTGTAAGAAAGGCAAGTGTAAAGAACGGTGATTTTTACTAGTATGCAGTTTTTGCCAACTCTGTTTAATAAACAAGATCCTTAGGTTTACACATTCATATTATGACATTCTGTAGTGTCATCATGAACATCATGTTCGTCATTGCATTGACGGATCTAGAATTTCATAGGGGGTCAAGTCCGTCTAAGTTTTGGGGAAAAATGTAAAAACTTGACATGTAACGATTTTTTTGCATATTCCAGGGAGGTCCTGGAAACTTCCCTCCCCCTCTCTACATGTTAATCCGCCCTTGTATTACCGCAGACAAGTATATGGCATATAGTATGTTTATTTATGTAAGCTAAAAACCAGCACATCTCTTCACGGCTTCGTTTCTGACATATAAATTCAAACCTTAATGATACACCATCTGATATTAATATATTGACAATTTACCTGAAGTCATCGATTTTGTCCACGAAGCCTCGCTAAATCACAAAATAATTAGTTTCTGTCCAGCTATGATATATATATGGATGGTATATCCCTATGGGTGTGTCAAACTCCCTATGAGTGTTTGCAATACACAATTCAGCAGACCCTAATAGTCTTAATACTTTGTGGTCACGCTATACTAAACACGATACTACGGAAGGAATGTACGACAGAGAGATGACTGTATATACATTCATTTATATGTATTATGTTCAGGTATCCTTTCCTTTTCCTTGACAATTGACACGTTAATGTACTTGATTAAATCTAGGCCAAGGTCATGATTTTAAGACAGGGCTGATCCATACTTGGTTGGAGGGGGGTATTTTCTTCTAACTTCGTTTCTTTATGTTTTGTTCATTATGTTTTGTTCATTTTGTTTTGTTCTTCGTTTCTTCATGTTTTGTTCAGTTTTTTTTTTTGGGGGGGGGGGGTCTTTTAATTGTTTTCTTTCTAACAGAAGTTCCTATACCGGTATATTTTATTTCTAACAATCTCGGGCTTGTGTGTGTATATGTGTAAATGATTTTTTCAATGTTAATGATTTTTCAAAACAGTACCGTACCCTATCTTGAGGGGGGGGGGGGTACCTGTATCATCAAACAGACGTATTCGTTTGTTTAATACAGGCGAGCGTATACAGTGTGAACTTAGAGGATTATTTTGTATAAAACATGTACATGTAAATAGTGAAATGCAAGCATGATTAAGCAAAGATGTAAATGGTGGTTAGGGGTTCATGACTACCAGCCCCCAAAATTTTGCCAAAATGCTGATTTTTCTGCTTTTAGGATTTTTTTTTTTTTCAAATAGCAAAAACAAAAATCCGGTTGGACCTCCCGACCCCCTCGTATCTGCAAGTGTAATGGAAATGGTACCGTACATTCATTGAATAAATATAACATATGAATAAGAATACTGACCTGGTTGAGCAGGGGGGTACCCAGGGTAGCTCACATTGATCTGTGTCACATTGATATGAGCTGGATCTGTAAAATATTACAAATAATATTTACACATATTTATTTTGTTAATCCCCTTCCAGGCTTCCACTATGCACTACGTGCAATCCACTTTATAATGCATGTAATGTTCATCAAATACACTCATTTCGTAAATGAAGTCAGAAGAAAAGGCTTTTGGTTATGAGCACCCCTACCTGTAGTCCAAAATACCTGACCAAACCCAGCCTTTGACGATTTTTTGGGCCCCCAACTGCCCAAATAACCATCAAAGGCTGGGTTTGGTCAAGTATTTTGGACTACCCTACCTCCAAAGTTCAACATCCCCTTCCCCCTTGTACAAAATTACACATGATTTTAGTGTATCAGAAGAGAAAATTGCAGAGAAAATTGCATAAACTTTTAAACTGGGACAAAAGGCATATCTCTCAACATCTTACAAATGTTCAAAGTTCAAACACACTGAAATACATGCATATTTTGTTCTGCTATGAAGGAGATTCCTAATGACTCAACCATAAACACACAAAACAAAAGGTATACCCTATCTATATTTTTTTATGAGCCAGTATTTTCCCTTTGGAAATACTATGTACATGTATGTCTATTGGCAATTTTCTCTAAATAGACAGTATTTATGGTATTTACTCTACAGACTACAGTATTTAAATCATGTACAGTTTTGAAGTATCATGTTATATTTCACTAGGGAAGATCTCAGTTTTAACCCCCACCCTATCCCCACTCCCACCCCTTTCCAGTCCCCATCCCTGAAAAGCAGGTCATTTAAATGAAAGGGTTCACCAACATAACTGAGTGACATAGAGTTACATGAATGTGTTCTCAAACATCTGGAGCTTGTGGAGATTTTTACTTAAAGATTTTGGTATTTTGTATACATCATGTACATTGTAACTTAGCGTGCACATGTACTGTACGTTACATAGTCAACCAACTAGGTGGTAGTCACACAACAAGATTTAAAGTTTTAAAGGGTGTCTAACCTCCTCCCCTGTCCCATTTTCTGTATACATGGACATTTATATTGCCATACATGTACATGTATTTATATTGCCATAATTTACTGATCTGAGCTTCACGTGTATACCATAGTACAGTGAATATAAAGAATGAAAACTATCTTAATTGTTTTCTCTTTCCAAATGACAAAAGGTCATAATCAAAATCTTAAAAAAAAGTAACATTTATTATCAATAAATAAATTTTTTAAAAGTAATCATGACATGTGCTTCTACATACATGCACATTGTACATACACTTCTGGGTGGGGGGACCTCTCTCCCCCCTTCCACCCCTTACCTCCCCCTCCCGCCCCTCCTCCTTTTCACCATTCCCTTACCTCCCCCTCCCAACCCACTTCCTCCCTCCTCCTTCCCCGATCTCATCCTTCCCTCCCTCCTCCCTCCCTCCCCCCTCTCTCCCTCCTCAAACCCCCTTCCTCCCCCTCCCTTTCATCCTGTCCACCCCTCTTTTTTATTCTACCTGTACAAACACTTCTTCATTGTACAGTAAAGTCATAAAAGTGTACATAAACATGATGAAAGATGAACACTAGTGTCTAAAAATGTTTCTGTATCGGTACATGTAGACTTACTATTCAGCCCCCCCCCCCCAAAAAAAAACAAAAAAACAAAAAAAACAATGGTGATACATGTAGTATGATGGTAACATTCTAACATATTAACATGATAAACCTGTGTATTGTCAGGAATGATACATATAGTTTTGCTGGGTCACTTGTCAGCATTTGACTTTTATGATGATTGGGTCAAATGTCCCCAGGTTCGAAATGGCTACATAAGCATTATAAGGTCACAGAACGTTCATGCTAGCCATACCTTTACATACTTGACTGTCACCTGTACCAAATAGTTACATCACTTATTTGAAGTTTATATGGACTTGAAAAGAAAATGAACAAGTCTCAGAAAGATTAAGGTATCCGTTGTACAAATAAATTTCAAGTGTATTATATAGTTAGAATTATTAAATATTTTTACCAAAATATACCTTACACAACATAAAAAATGGTGTCTATCATCAAAGGTCGACATGCCAACCTTCGCTCAATCCACGGAAACTATCGAGACACTGCCGAAGATTACCGAGATAATTTTAACACTGTTTAAATGGACGAGACGTCCGCGAGATCTCCATTTGTACAATGGATACGTTAATAGAGTTCATATGGACTTGAAAAGAAAATGAACATTAGTCTCAGAAAGATTAAATATAAGATTAATAGAGTTCATATGGACTTGAAAAGAAAATGAACAAGTCTCAGAAAGATTAATAGACATGATAGAGTTCATATGGACTTGAAAAGAAAACGAACAAGTCTCAGATTTAAGATTAATAGAGTTCATATGGACTCTATCAATCTTTCTGAGACTTGTTCATTTTCTTTTCACGTCATAATAAAGACTCATATGAACTCTATCATGTCTATCAATCTTTCTGAGATGAGTTGTTCATTTTCTTTTCACTTATATATGTATGTGTATATGGACTTGAAAAGAAAATGAAAAGGTCTCAGAAAGATTAAAAGAGTTCAAACCTTCAATTTCAATAAAGTGTAGAAGGTTGGGAGGGGGGTTTTGTATATACATTATGCATCTTCAAGCAGTTGATATTATTTTTTAAATGATATGTAGGAAAGTGCATTATGTTAATGTATAGGTGATGAAACAATAAATATGAATAAACATCATTTAGATCTACATACTAGTCATGCTAGTAGCATGTATAAAATCAAAAGACAGGCAATAGTACAAATGTATACAGAAGATGCCAATTGCACCCCCCCCCTTTCAAATTTCCCAAACTTGGGATGCATTGTACCATTTCATGCTCTTTTCTTTCAATGTTAATGCATAATTTTTACATTAGTATCAAAATGGTAAAGACAGAATTATTATTCTGATATGGGTAAAGCTTTTGGATAATATTAAGAAAGTGGAACAAATGCATGCCATGGATGAATAGCTTGGCTAAATATAGAACACAGAATATTTTACAGTATAATTTTCTTTCATTTCTTCATTTAGCCACTACTTACCTTGGTCATTCGTATTTTGCAATTCAAATCCAATAGGCGGAGGCTGCCCCGCCATTCTTTGGATAATCTACGAAATAGAAACGCCCAACTTCTTGTACAGTAACAGGGCCTTGCCCTTTCTTAGCAAAACAATCTTTGGTTTGTTTACTTTGCAGTGAACGAACTCAAAAGACAAACTATTTCCACCGTAATATCCTGATTAATTTAAGTAAGATTACTGAGAAAATAATATGAAACCAATCTGCGGTAACGTTTCCCAACAAAATGACATGAAATGATGAATATTTGATACACCTGAAAGTGAAAGCTGCTGCAAAAATGATTTAGAACTCAAGTTCGCTCCCTTTTCTCTCTCACGCACCGAATCAGCGCTAGATGGCGCAGCGTAAAGGGGATTTCCACATATCGCTCTAGATTTCAAAAATAGAAAACCGGTTTTATGTTAAAAGTCTGGTTTCCAATACTTTTTTTTTAATCTAAACTAGATCTAGTGCATCTTTTGTGAAGTTTTCTTTTATCAACCTAAGACCATTTCTTTGTTATTTTCTGTTTTGCGTCCTGGTAGGTTTTGAGCCCAAAGTCAAAAAAACAAAACAAAATCAAAATGATTTTGCTAATTCAATGTGTTTTCTACAAACATTAAAAGAAATGGTTTATCTTTTTTTATGTTTCATGTAAAAAATGTAAAAGTAATGCACAGATACAAGACATTTAATTATCTATCATTCTTTTGTTAAACAAAATATGTTAATAATCAAATGAAACAAGTTTCTGTAATGTTGCATTTAATTATTTTTCTCCCTGGCTGGCTGGTAGCTTTCTCAATAGGCCTTATTGCCATTAACGTAAGAGTGACGTCCCTTATGCAACTCTCTAGCGTGAAAATCACCAAGAGTACTTAGTTCGGGAAATTTCTGGGGGCAACGTTGCAAAGCGATAAAATATCGTAGAACGCGTCGATTTCTTTGCTCTGCTCTTTATTTCAAGATTAAATTTGTCAACAGAATGTTGCATAGATCTTCTGTCTTTCCATATTATATTAGTTTTTGTTTCAAACATGTGAAACATGGCACGGAATCGGAGGAAAGATAATTTTTCCAGATGATTAATGATTGCATTGTACATGGTGCGCTGTCCTAAGACAGTAAATAGACCAGCCGGGCTGCCCAATTGTGTATACAGTGATTTTGATAACTGATTCTTCTATTACAAACTAAATGAAAAGCAAAGATTGTGTACAACGGTTAAGTAAGGGGGGGGGGGGTTCTGGACTGATGTTCGAGAACTAGCCCCCCCCCCCCCGCCCTCCTCCCCCCCCCCGGCCCGGTTTTCCTATTTGTTCAGTTCATGAGAAAATGATCTTCATCAATTAAGGAGAATAGACAAACCATAGGGGATCCCCAGCTCGACTGGCAGGGGTAGTCTTTGGTATCCCAGGCAGTGTTTATGAAAAGTGCCGGATTGCCGGCGATCTACAGCGGATTTTGTCAATGTTCTGTGGATTTTTGTGGAAAATAGCATGTGTTTCTTTGACTTTTTCGAAAACAGTGTCACCTCAGTTTCGTTTCTTGCCAATTTTGGACTGTTGAAGTTCAAAACCTACAAGCTGAAGATTAAATGTACTGCAGATTGTTTCATCATGTTCATGTAACTACATTTAAAATTACAAAAAAAAAAAAAAAAAAAAAAAAAAAAAAAACTTATGGAAGTCGCCATCTATGAAATACTTGTGTAATCTTATCCCATGAATTTTCAAATAGCTGAAAAAATGAAAAATGTGCACTATTTCATGATGATGATCCGATCGCACCAGAAAATTATATATAACATTTCAATTGAAGCTACCCTGGACACCCAACTATGTACAGAAGGTGCAACCCCATCTCGTACCCTTCCCCAAATGGCACTAAGCGTGCCTCGCATCGGCCCATTGGAATGAACCCCTCCCCCGGGCCACTTCAGTTCAACTCTGCATCCGCCCCTGTTTTGTCCAAGGCTTTTATATCATACTGAAATGTCTTTCATCTGTCTATATCATTAAAGTACGTTTTCATATTAAAATCGATGTGAAAAATCAATGAGAATTACGAAAAGAAAATCAATGAATAATAGTGTATAAGGGGGCAACTGAAAGACCACCATCGCGGCACGCCCTTTGCTGAAAAACATGCATTGATTTTGGACTGAGAGAGGGGCAACCTCCCCCCCCCCCCCCCCCACGAACACACACAGTACTGATGTTTCACATCCTTACCATGATTTTCAAATTCAATAGCAGATCTTGGTTTAGAAAAGGGTAGGCAAAACCTTTTTTTTTTCTTTAAAATCACAATATGCCACTCTTTTTAAAACTCCCCTCTCCTAAAATTAAAAATAAACAAAAAACTAACAAAAACAGGTAATGACGTCATAGTATCTTGGTTTGATTTGAACTCTGACGGTACGTTGGAACAGAGCCTTAGCGACGGAGTTTTATTCGTATTTCAACTTCATTTAAGCGTGAAAAACTGGGATGTAAATATATATAATAACTTTCGTTTGGAATGTGATTATACTGTGATAACCTACAATGGATCCAGGAATTATGTTTCTCATAATGCGCTAACGCGCATTATGGAACATAATTCCTGGATCCATTGTAGGTTATCACAGTATAATCACATTCCAAAAGACAGTTATTCTATAAATAATTGTAAAAACGTAATGAAACGGAAACAGAAAAATATCATGATGATATTACGTCCGTATTCCTTCTTGAAGTTGCATCAAGTGTCAGATCACGATAAACAAGTTGTCAACACACAAACCGCAAACAAAAGAAGAAAAAAAAATGATTATGAAAAAAAAAATTAATAATAACAATAAAAATAAAGTTGGAACAAATCACTCTGTCAAGTTCCAAACGTATATTTTTTAGACTTGTTTTTGGCGATGCAAAGAGTAAGCATAAATTGTATTGGGAATGATAAGGGTAGGGAAGATAGAACGCCAATATCTGATCACTAGGAGGAAAACTTTGCGATAACAACGTGGGGGGGGGGTAATTTCAAAGTTACAATTTGGTAAAAGGTGGCCCGGGTTGTCTCTGGCAATTCAATGAAATTTCATACTCTCCCCAAATTGACAAATCACCACAGAACATTTCCAACCCGACCAGTCATGTATATCAGATTCAGATTTCAGTATAAATGATTCAGATTCTGCTATCATACTAACACTAGAATATTATCATAAACTGCATGGCGCAGAAAAAAAAACATGATCATACGTTTCATCTTTTTTTAGGTCTCAATGGAGGGTCTCTTAAATACCAAATCATATAATTTTACACCCTTGCGGCACGTCTGGTTATAGGATTTAACCTCCCCCCCCCCCCCCCACCCCACCCCGTCATATCAGATGATCAAGTTTGACTTATATTCACAAAATAGGTTATAAATAAACGAATACTGCAGGATGATTTGTCAAAAAAAAATATTTCAATGCAAGGATCCATAGGACACTAATAGGGAACATTGAGTTGGTTTTTTATCCAGCCCCCGGCTTTCTTTACCGTTTTCTCTCTGTCTTTGTTAAAGATTCGTTACATGTTGACTATTTATTTATTTATTATTCTTTTTTTTTTTTTTTTTGGCATACTTCTGGTCTTTTTTCTTTGTTTATTTCTTTCTTTGTATGTCTTAACGAGATATCACACGCGTTTCAGTAGCCTCCCTTAGACGAGAATTTAAAAGAAATCTTCACGCTGAAGATTTCCGATTTTCGTAACTTAAAATGTCTTGGATGTTCTGGCTTTGTTAAAATCGCTCAATCGACAAGTCGACCCAGTAGCTCAGAGGTAGAGCTCTTGCTCAACATGCGAGAAGACCGTGGTTCGAGCCTCAGCGATGGTTAAAGAAATGTATTGTTACACGTATATAAATACGAATGTTTTTTTTTCTTTGCAAAGTAATGGTAAGCCTAGAGTGACCAACATTAGTCAATTTTTATGCTGAAATTGAACTAACAAATGTATTTGAAAATTTTGTTAAGATTTTTTTTACCTACATACATATGTCGTATCTATTCGGAAATAAGTCAGGTGTCAGTAAAGTGTTTGAATGTAGTTAAAATACAAGTATTAGCTTTTACAAAAAGCTTGCCGGCAGTTAGCTGACATCAAATGTTGTAAAATTCTAGTAAGGAAAAAAACATGGAATAAACGATCTTTATTCTTGTTAGACCAATGGCACATTTCCGGGCTTTTCCGTTTTTATTTCCGATTCAAGCTACGGACATTTCCGAGGATCTGTGATTTGTTGTAGGACGTATCGGTACAAAGACTTTTCGATGCATCTTTCGGAAGAAAATGCACTGATACGATATGACTTTCATTTGTCAAGTCATCTAGACTCTTCAGCCGACCTGATGGAAGCATCTTATGCACAGATTCAGAATAACCTTGACGAATATTTGCATATTTTGTAGTTGTCCACCAATCATATTGCCAAAAGTTATTTTATCCGTGCAAGTATGTCACGATTGATTACAGTATACCGGCAGTCATGACTGCCGGTAATAATATAATATAGTTACTCATATGGTACATGTTGTATCATTGCACATGTGCACACACTGTCGTGTTATCTCACAAAATCTGTATTCGGCTCTCTTTATTTACATATTGACATCTTTGTGAGTGAAGGAACACTGCTGTGATATTTCAAAAAGATGATTATATAAATTCGGATGATTTTGTCTTTGGTCACATAGTAAAGAAAGATAACTCGAATTGCACTTTTAATTTTCTACATGATAATTTACACATTCAGTCAGATTTTGCAACATATGACGTGGTATTGAATGATTTCTTTCTATAAGAATTTACACAATATGTTGAGGGAATCATATGTAAAGTTTCATTTGAAAATCTTGGGCTGAAAAAATAATATAGCCAAAAAATGAGCGTTTCCATTACAATCAATGGATGGCTAAAAAGACTGATCAATTTCAAAATCTCAAAATTTTGGATGGTGACCTCCTAACATTGTCCCTTACATCTGAATTAAAATAGGAAATCAGAATTATGTTTTTTTTTCTGAAAATAAATGTTGTATAACACGAAACGTGTGATATCACCTTAAATAGAAACTGTTGTACGGTTAGCGGAGAGACTGGATTATTTAGTCTTGTCACTAGTGTACGGTACCTTCGTGTACGCGTGTTGTATAAGTTTGTCTTTTTAAAATAGCGCTCATGACCTCTCAAACTCCTCTAATTACAATGAAGGTTTATTATTTTAATATTTTTTTTTAATCATATTTTTTTTTCAAGTCAAAATTCACCATTATCGTACATCCTTGAAGATTACACATTTGCTTTTCAAATAGCGCGCGCTTTGTTGTTGACAATGACGCCGCCGCGTTGCCCCCACTGAAAGAGCCTTTCTATCTCCAACACTAGAGAGCGCGTTAATGGCAATAAGGCCTATTTCAAAAGGACGCAAAACAGAATAAAAACAAGAAATGGTCTAATAATTTTTTGCATATATATAATCAACAACCTGAGGACTTGTAAACAGACAGTACAGTATAGAATTTAATTGTTTGTGAAACTTTTCCATCCCCGTAGACTGAATAATCCAGTCTCTTGGCAGCCAAGCCTTGAATTATAGAAACATCATTTGAGATTCTTTTCATCGAAATTGATCAAAATAACGGCACGTCAAAGTGTAAAAAATATTCGACTTCGTTGAAATAACGCACCGGGCAGCGATGTGTGTCATGTGATAAAATATGCCTGCGTTGGACCAATTATCATGCATCTATCGTTGGAATTGATGAAAAAAATATCCCATTGATTGTTCAAGATTCAAGATTTATTGACTTTCACCAAACATGTTGGCATACATCACTGACACATCATCTTACAAAACAGAGAAATTACTGCACTTGTATAAATATATATATGCATATAGTGTCTATGTAACTTACAAAAGCGAAGAATGAATGATCACCACAATATGAAGACTTAGCAGTATTTGCTCGTAATCTATACAAGTAATTCAATATTAGTAATACACATAGGCATCAGTACAAGTATTTTTTCTTTCAACATATTGTATAGTACTTAGTCCTTAAGCATCTAATTAAATTAGGTAAATATGTAAAACATACACTTACAATTAAATTAGTTGTATTGTAAACTGTACACTAGCTATTCATGTCATTTCAATTGCTTTGAATGCATCCAACCTATTTTCAAATGCAGAAAGAAGATAACAACAAATGCGCTTGCAAAGAACGATATCAGTTGGGTTTAGGATATCCTTACATCTTTCTGTTTCTGTTTGATTATCCTTGTTACAAAATATAGTATCATATCTAATTCTTAAAGCTTGGTACAAAGGGCATGTAAATAGGAAATGCATTTCATTCTCAACGACATCCGAACAAAATTTACAGAAACGATCTTCTCTCTTTACAGGGGGGCGTTTGTATCTCCCTATTTCAATTTCTAGTTTATGAGCACTTATCCTTAACTTAGTTAAAATAGACCTTTCATACCTTTTTAGTGGGAATTTTAAATATTGTTGGAGATATTTTAAATATTGTAGATGTCGCCACTCGGAACAGTATTTTTTTAAAACTTCGCAGTTTAATATTGAACGATATCGACCTGTAGATAGACTCGAAAAAAATATTTACAAATCGAGCTTCATTTACAGTGGCGGATTCAGGGGGGGGGGGTGCGGAGGGGGCGCCCGCCCCCCCCCCCCCTCCCCGGCACTGACCCAAACATTTCCAAAAACAGGTATATTTTGGCCCATTTTCAGTCAAAATCGGCAAAATTCGCCCCTTGACCCCCAGACAAAGGGGGCGCTGGATCCGCCACTGATTTATTTTCTAATATACAGGTCCACATACATATGAATACTCTGCATTCATGATACAACTGCTTGCGCTAAACTTCTGCTGGTGCCAGTGTTCGGTTACTCAACTGTTTGCTACGGAAACTAATTCGGGTCACTGATACTTGAAAATTCAAGATACTATCTTGAATTTTCAAGATTATTGATCACGGACGGAAGCGCGCTTCTTGTGCGGAAATAAGATGAAGGTTAATTAGGTCCGTAGATCATTCGCCGTCTTATTCAATGACGTCACTATGAGGTTGTTTTTTTTTTAAGTTTGACGTCACTTACTTTCATAAAGGACGTTCTTTTTTAAAACAGGTAGGTAAAATGATTTTAAAATTTTAAGATCTTGGCTGAAATTTTGACATATATACACTGAAACAAATGATTTTTAAAAATAGAAAGGTCCACCGAGACGTAAATTGTTCTCTTCCCGGCGACGCACCACCTGTCACCGATTCTCGGGTTCTCAGTATATTCCTCGCGAATCATCTCTTGAATAATGTGGCCGGAGAGTATCTGTGGAACGTAGTTGAAACCAGATTCGAATTTCCGAGGTTATTGCCACGTACCTCAGTGTGCAGTCGACTTGATCAACCGTTGAAAAAAACGTAAACCTTTGAAAATTATATTTGAACTTCATCGTTTTTGATCCGTGAAAAGTTCATTCAACATAATTAAAAACTCACCGCCAAAATATGCCGCTATCCTTTTCCCACGGGGACGGGGTACAATGGCGTAGCTCTGTCTGAAAAAGTGGAGGGGCACAACTTCCCAAAATTTCTAAAAAAAAGGGGGGGGTTGAGACGAAGAGATTAAAGAAAAATATGTGGGTTTCATGTTCTGTATGCACAAATTTTAACATTTCTGGTGCAATTCTAAATTTTAGGTATATGAATAAATATTTTTTTCAGCAAAATATTGCCTTATCAGAAAATGCTTTCTATACCCTCTATCATTAACAAGTACATGTAATAATATTCTATATCGTTTGAATTAAATTTCTTCATGTACATTGATAAAATAATATGTATAAATGATGGATCAGAATAGCTAAATTATTCAGAAAGTCTATAAAGAACTGGCGAGCGGTAGCGATCTAGCCAAAGAAAAATTTTGAAAATTGACCGATAAATTGTAGATTTATAAGACAAAATGTTGCTATTTTAAACAAGGTTAATGCATCGTAAAATTTTGTGATTGAGAAGTGGGGGAGGGGCACAAACATGGTTATCATTTTTCAAGGGGGGGGGGGACATGTGCCCCCGCTGCCCCCCTTCTCCTACGCCCTTGGGGTAAATATCGATTTGCTGACTTTAATTTTGGGGCAAAATATGTCTTTTTTTCTATAGAAACCAATGGAAAATGGAAAAGTTTTTAAAACATTGTTCCCCCCTCAGCTACAGAACGCCACTTTTACAGAACGTGTATATCACTAATACACATTTTTGACAAAGTGGGGTTCTGTAGCTAAGGGGGATCGAACGATGCCCCAGAGACCAAAAACTGAAAAAGGGAGGGTGGGGGCTTTTTACAAATCTGTGTTTTAGGCCGTAAAATAAGCAAAATTTATTTTTTTCCTTTTAAAGTCATTCATTTATTCATTCGAAATATGTTCACATGAAATGCACAAGATTTTGGAATAAAATAAACAGGAGTGTGCAGTTTATTTCTACACAATGTGTATTTCGCGGTAAAATGCCTACTTTGTAGTCAATGAATACAAAATACAACTATATTTTAGATACAAGATTTAAAAATTTATGGAAAAAATTGAGACCAGTCATTTGAATTAAATTTCTAGTATCTTGTATAGACTATAACTATGTTTTAAAGTTTATAGATATCCATATTAGCCAGATTGTTCTTAATTTTCAACGTTTTTTGATCGATATTAGCTTCTTTTCAACATGGCTACCCTCTACTCTTTGGACTGTAATCTAAATATCTAGAAATAAGCTCATCAAAATAAAAGTTGTATCAGAAATCTCCAAATACATTATAACATTTTAGTAATTATCAAGTTTTTCTTGCGTACAGACCATTGTGTAGAAAAATACTTCATGAGATTCAGGGCTAAATACAGCCCTTATCTTATCAGCTCCCTCAGTCGATAATAGGCCTTATTGCCATTAACGTAAGAGTGACGTCCCTTATGTAACTCTCTTGCGTGAAAATCACTAAGAGTACTTAGTTCGGGAAATTTCTGGGGGCAACGTTGCAACACGATAAAATATCGTAGAACGCGTCGATTTCTTTGCTCTGCTCTTCATTTCAAGATTAAATTTGTCAATAGAATGTTGCATATAGATCTTCTGTCTTTCCATATTATATTAGTTTTTGTTTCAAACAATTGAAACATGACATGGAATATCAGAGGAGAGATAATTTTTCGAGATGTTCAATGATTGCAAAGTACATAAGAATCAAAGGTGCGCTGTCCTAAGACAGTAAATAGACCAGCCCAATATTTTGTATACAATGATTTTGATAAGAATGATTGGCAAAGATTGTGTAAAACGGTTTAATTCAAAGGGAGGGGGGGGGGTGTTCTGGACTGATGTTCGAGAACTAGCCCCCTAGCGCCCCCCCCCCTCCCCCGACCCGGTTTTCCTATTTGTTCAGTTCATGAGTAAACGACCTTCATCAAGGAGAATAGGCAAACCACAGGGGATGATCCCCATCTCGACTGGCAGGGGTAGTCTTGGGTATCCCAGGCAGTGTTTATGAAAAGTGCCGGATTGCCGGCGATCTCCATGAGCGGATCTCGTAAATGTCCTGTGGATTTTTGTGGAAAATAGCATGTGTTTCTTTGACTTTTTCGAAAACAGTGTCACCTCAGTTTCGTTTCTTGCCAATTTGGACTGTTGAAAAATGTGCACTTTTTAATGATGATGATCGCCCAGGGGTCTAGAATTTTTTTTTCAAAACCTACTTGCCACGGGCAACTCATGACGTAAAATTTACTTGCCCAATCAATAAAATCGCATCGGCCAATTGGAATAAACCCCTGCCCCGGGCCATTTCAGTTCAACTCTGCATCCGCCCCTGTTTTGTCCAAGGCTTTGAAAATGAATCTGTCTATATCATACTGAAATGTAGTTCATCTGTCTATATCATTAAAGTGCGTTTTCATATTAAAATCAACACCGTTGAACATCTCCACCATAATCGATTCTGAAGACCACCATCGCGGCACGCCCTTTGCTGAAAAACATGCATTGATTTTAGACTGAGAGAGGGGCAAACCCCCCCCCCCCCCCCCCCCTGCACACACATACACTACTGATGTTTCACATCCTTACCATGATTTTCAAATTCAATGGCAGATCTTGGTTTAGAAAAGGGTAGGCAAAACCTTTTTTTTTTCAAAATCACAATATGCAACTCTTGAACTCCCCTCTCCTAAAATAAAAAACAAACAAACAAACAAACAAAAAACTAACAAAAACAGGAAAAAATAGAATAATTGAATAAGAATGTAATGAAAAGGAAACAGAGAAGTATCATGATATTACGTCCGTCCGCATTATTTTCCCTCGTTTCTTCCAGTATAATAATTGAGTATATTGTATTCCTTCTTGAAGTTGCATCAAGTGTCAGATCACGATAAACAAGTTGTCAAACACACAAACCGCAAACAAAAGAAAAAAAAAGGATTAGGAAAAAAAATTATAATAACAATAAAAATAAAGTTGGAACAAATCACTCTGTCAAGTTCCAAAGGTATATTTTTTTAGACTTGTTTCGGCGATGTAACGAGTAAGCATAAATTGTATACATCGCCAAAAGATAGAACGCCAATGTCGGACTCACTAGGAGGTGAACTTTGCGATAACAATGGGGGGGGGGGGGGGGGTAATTTCAAAATTACAATTTGGTAAAAGGTGGCCCGGGTTGCCTCTGACAATTCATACTCTCCCCAAATTGATAAATCACCAGAGAACATTTCCAACCCGACCAGTCATGTATATTAGATTCAGATTTCAGTATATAAGATTTATGATTCAGATTCTGCTATCATACTAACACTAGAATATTATCATAAACTGCATGGCGCAGAAAAAAACATGGTCATACGTTTCATCTTTATTTAGGTCTACATTAAAAAGATGATAGAATGTTTTTTACAACTGTCACCCAATGGAGGGTCTCTTAAATACCAAATCATTTAATTTTACACCCTGAATAAGACACGTTCCTTACAGCACGTCTGGTTAGGATTTACTACCCCCCCCCCCCCCCCCCCCTTGTCATATCAGATGATCAATTTTGACTTATATTCACAAGATAGGTTATAAATAAACGAATATGGCTGGATGATTTGTCAAAGAAATTATTATTTCAAAGCAAGGATAGGACATTAATAGGAAAATTGAAAGTTTCAGTTGTTTTTTTTTTATCCAGCCCCGGCTTTATTTACCGTCTTTCTCTCTGTCTTTGTTAAAGATTCGTTACATGTATACTCTTTATTTATTCATTCTTCTTTTTTTTTTTTTTTTTTTTTTTTCATACTTTTGGTCTTTTTGTCTTTGTTTATTTCTTTCTTTGTATGCAGGCTTTCTACTCTACCTTGATGAAAAAGTAGGAAAAAAGTAGGAGTAGTCAATGAAAAAAAGTAGGAGAAAAATAGGAAAAAGTAGGAATTAATAGGGGAAAAGTAGGAATTAATAGGGGAAAAAAAGGAAATTTTCCATCACTTTTAGCGACAATTTTCAGTAAATACGACACAAAAATCACAGTAAGCAATGATTGCAATTGATAATCTTCATCTCTGAGGAAATGACAGAGAGAAATAAGGACAGATTAATTTTTCCTGTAAAATATACAGAATGGGCGAGCGAAGCGAGCCCGAAATATTTTAATAACTTTGAATCAGATGTTGATGACAAGTGAAGCAAGTAATTTTTTACTTTTGAGATGAAAAAGTAGGAATAGTAGGAGGTTTTGAAGAAAAAGTAGGAAAAAATAGGATCAAAATAAAAAAGTAGGAAAAGTAGGAAATAGTAGGAAAAAGTAGGAACAGTAGAAAGCCTGTGTATGTCTTAAAAAGAAACTGGTGTACGGTACGTGCGTGTACGCGTGTCATGACCTCTCAAACTCCGCTAATTACAATGAAGGTTTATTATTCTAATCTTTTTTTTATTAATCATTTTTTTTTTCAAGTCAAAATTCATCAAATTAGCTAACAATCTATCGTACATCCTTGAAGATTACAAATTTGCTTTTCAAATAGCGCGCGCTTTGTTGTTGACAATGACGCCGCCGCGTTGCCCCCACTGAGAGAGCCTTTCTATCTCCAACACTAGAGAGCGCGCTAATGGCAATAAGGCCTATTACAGGTTTTAAAATTAGGCCTCTTCTTTGATATTTTCTGTTTTGCGTCCTCATGCTGGTAGGTTTTGAGCCCAAAGTAATAAAACAAAACAAAATTAGAATAATAGATTCTTTTGAAAATTAGATGTGTTTTCTTCAAAAATTAGAATAATTTTTTTTTACCTTTTATGAAAGAATTCAAGAGTACTGCAAAGTTTTAAGACATTGCCTTATCTACCATTCTTTTGTTGACTAAAATCTGTTAATAATAAAATGAAACAAGTTTCTATCAGATTTCACATAGTCACATTATATGAAATTGCAATTTTGTTTTATATCTAGTGTTTGTTTGTTTTTCTCCCTGGCTGGCTGGTAGGTTTCTCAATTTCAAAAGGACGCAAAACAGAATAAAAACAAAAAAATGGCCTTATTTGAAATTTTGTAGCTATAAGCATGATAAGATGTAAAAGAAAAGTTTGGGGAAAAAGAAATACCGAAGGCATGAATTAAAGGATATCCGACTTGTAAAGCTCTATAGAAAGCTCTCGACCGAGGGGATTTACAAAACACCCCCTTTTTCTAATTTTTTAAAGCTATCTAGGGACGGGGCATTAATGATTTGTAGATATTATCTATACATTTTGTTTTCCCCACAGAATCACACATAAATAACATTGGGAGCAATCTATTCTTTCTGTTAAATAAACTCTTAAATTTAAATGTAGGTCCAAATCGATCAAATGTTTACCTCTAGGGTTAAAACCAATAAGGTGAAGAAAGAGTTCGGTATTAAAGGTATTCTATCCTTCAACTTCAGGTCAAAATGGTGTGTGTGGCTGTGTTCTGACTGGGGCATGACATAACTTTATTTTCAAGTGCAGTGCATGCGGATTACATATTCATTTCCATCATAATCAGCTATGTTTCCAAGGACGCCATGTAGGATTTACGATCGGATATTCAATAATACAGAAAACGAATAATTCAGAACTTAATCCTTAGTTTTGTCACCATGAGTCGTAAAACTTCAAAGCAGGAAAAAGATACATGGACGTCATTTGTTCAACTAGTACAGACGTACGCAGAAACATCAGTTCTAAAAACAAACGTCGAAAAAGTTCCAAAAGACGTCATCGAGAATACGTATGACGACAGAGGAATGGACCTTCTACACTACGCAATCATAGCAAACAACACGGAAGCTGTAAGTCTTTTGTTTCATAAAGGATTCTTCAAACCACCGCATGAGTTTCATTCGTTTCCGTACGTTCATCTTGCTGCCCGACTAGGGCATAAGACTATTCTCGGTCTTCTGCTGCAAGAAAGACCAAACGACAATCAACCGGAAGCGTTTTCTTACAAGACTAAGAGCGACCAGGCGCGAACAAATTTTGATGACCATGATCGCGAAAAGAAAACGCCGCTAGATTTGGCGGGAAAACACGGTCACTTGAAGTGCGTGAACACAATTTTGGACCATTACCAGAGTCAAAGTTTTAGAAGTGGTAAATTCAAAGGAAATGAAGATTACATCGAAATGACATGTAAGCTAGATTCCCCGCATGCTCTTCGTTTGCTGTTATCGCAAAGTCCGACGGAAGAGGAAATCAAGAAAGCGGTCGGCGCAGCGCTGAAAAATGCGCGCCCCGAGTGTTTAGATGTCCTTTTGCGCTTAAAAACAAATCTGAGCTCTTTGTTCGAGGGAATGAATCTGTACCACGTCTTGTATTCGTATAGCCTGTCTTTTGACAAGAAATGGTACGAACGTCTCCTAGCTGTGACGACAGGTATTGATAAAACACGGTCATAACGTTGGTGCTTGTATTCCGTTCCGGACCTTATCCGTTGTATAGCCTTTTATCCCATTCTTCTTGCCACGAGTTTGAGAACAAAGCGCCCTATCTAATAGCTTGCATGTTACTGTTATTGAACTCAGGAGCGGATCCAAATTTTGATGAAATGAAACTTGAGCAAGATATGGTAGGATCTGAGGATTAAATCGGCCTTTGGTCGCTTCTGGGATGTCGAGTGCCTTTCATTGCTTATTTTTGTCCGTTAGAACAATACTCGAAGCAAATGCAGGAGAACCGATATCTGAAGAAATACCTGTCAAAATGCACAGAAACTTTATTTAAGCACAACGCAGATCCAAACATTGTTGGAATTATAAGTGAAGAGCCGGAAATTCGAGGGAATAGCTTTGCATGGATACCTAAAACTCATACCACGAGTTGGACTGGAAGAGAAAATGGTGTTGGCGCTCCTTCGACACGGAGCGGATCCAGATTGCTATGTAGACGGTCATTATCCCATTACCATATTCGTGGATAGTTTACTGCAAGACTTAGGAAGGAACAACTTGCATGGTTACAGTTTCTGATTTGGATCCGATACTTGAAATTCTGAGTATCATGTCGCATCCATACTCTTCTGAATTCTTTTAGAATAGTATCCGAAATTGTACAAAATAGGGAAATAGGGACACCTGACTTCGCGCCAAAAGGAAGTGTTCGAAACGCTCAATAAATCTTTGACAAAACTTGCCTCCGGAATATGGACATTGAAGAAGCTGACAAGCCAGTTTATTTTGAAATGCTGTGGACGGCGCATGGACAAAGTGCTTAAACTCCCTCTCCCAATGCCCCTCAAATCCCAGCTCCTGGGCATCCAGTTGCAAACATAATCAGAATTAAATTTAAACAAATATTAAGTTTGATTTTTGTCTTTCTAATTACGTTTTTTTTTTTTTTTTCGTATTTTTCAATGCATTATGTTGTTGGAATAAATCATCCCTCTAAATACAGATTTTCTTAGTGATATTGCACTTTGGATGTGACTAATGGCTCAGTGTTATTCTTCATGGAACTGTGCTTTATTACTTCTTGCTGATATTTTTCTATACATTGTACTCATTAGCTGCAGACACGACCGACGACGTACACTTTGCTTTTTGGACACCAAACCATCCAAATAGCATTTAGTATTGCTGGCCGTTTCTGTGGCTATGTTCTCATATGAAGTCAAGTTTGACCAGTCCTACAGAAACTCTTGGCACTTCATTTCAATTCTATATACAGGTATATTGATGATGTGCTCAAAGAATAAAACACATTTTGCGGAATACTTTAGCACAATCTACCAAAGTGAACCGGAGTTGAAAGAAACTTCAGTGTACATTGTATGACAACCGTGGCGACTTCCAATTTCAAAATTACGAATTTCCCTTGCTGAGGTTACATTCCTTCGCCCCAAGTCTACATAATTGTCCATGTGTGTTGCGTTTGATGCGCTATTCAATAGAAAGCTCAAACTTCAACAACTTCGCTTTCAGAAGGACAAAGCGACTAACTGAGAATTCAAACCATTTATCAACCGAGGATATATTTGTGAACTACTGAGAATTTGCTCCTCTAAAGGATTTTTTTGATGATACAATGATAATATAAAACACCATAATAACATCTCGTCAGTGTCGTTGTCAAATTAGGATAGAACCATACAAAAACACCAAGTTTGACACATGTACACTTGTTTTCTGTACGGCCTTATGGAAGCGGGAGATGCTTACTCTAACCGGACACCTGATATCATCTCCGTTCAGGAGTCGCTCCTGCTTCTTTGCAGAATGTTCAAGAGGCATTGTAAAGCAGCATTGACATCAGACCTTGCAGGATCCAATTAGTATACATATACCATGACTGTGTTGATTCAACGAAGTCGAACCAAAAATTCGACCTATAGACAGCGGAACTAAAATTATACTGGCGTTTGCTTCTTGTAGGCCTTTTTGAAATTCTGTTAAAATTACCCATGTGAAGTAATAGGTGACTGAAACCACTTTTAAAAGCACAAACTCCGCTTCGTATCGAAATTATGTTATCTGTGTACTTCAATATATGACAAACGTGACGACTTCCAGATTTACCTTTCCTGAGTAGTAACATTCCTTCACACCCTGCCTATGCGTTCGGATCCCCTCGCCTTTTATCTGTATCGGCATAAAAAAATTCAGACGCCAATGGTGGAAGGATTTACATCAAATCTATGTAAAAGTAAACGGGCACTTTTTCAACATTCGGGTATCTGTACGATGTCCGTACGGCCTCCTTGCGGATTTGGAAACACGCAGACAGGACGTAGCAGTTTTAGTGTATACAAAACTTTCGCTGCGTCCTGTCTGCGTGCTGTCTAAGAATTCATCAAGAAGTATGACGCAGTTGCAAATACGTTTGCAAGTACGTGCAACGCAACTCGACGCAAGGAAGTGAGGACTCCGTGCGTTAGCAGTACGTGTCAATTCGACATCCTTACAATAACGTAGAAGACGTACAGAGAAAGTACGTTGTAAGCAAGTTGCACGCAAGTCGTAAGTAAGTGCAGCACCTTTTTTGCGCTACATATGATGCATGTAACCATCCATATAACCGTGCGTAAGATGTGTGTGACTCACTCCTTCCGTACTCTTGCCACTTCTTTCCTTGCGTATTCAGGAAAACGTAGCGCACGTAGCCTCCACAAACACGCACGTCATAAAAGCACGCACGGCGGGTTGTAACCAGGGCTTACGCGAGAAACTTCTCAATCAAGGACAATTTTTTTTGTGAGCGACTGACTTTGTAACTGCAAAACATTTTTGGACGATACAGTGATAATTTAAAGCACTTTAACATTTCGTTGTCCAAATAGACACATTAATTGCACGGCTTAGTGACCGTTGTTACTTGGA
The DNA here is from genome assembly GCA_033119305.1 of Pinctada imbricata. NCBI lineage: Eukaryota > Metazoa > Mollusca > Bivalvia > Pterioida > Pteriidae > Pinctada > Pinctada imbricata. Next base: position 36,003,534 of record VSWD01000007.1, on the reverse strand, counting down.
AACAGGAGATGCTTACTCTTCCCGGGCACCTGATCTTATTTCCATTTAGGGGCTGCTTCAGCTTCTTTGTCGAATATTTAAGAAGCACCATAAATAATTGTCATCAGACCTTACAGGATGCAATATGTATACCATGCATTCATTACTTCGGGAATTCAACAATCAGACAGGCAGGATTTTTTGGTCCGACCCAGATAGCGAAAATGCGTCACTCTAACTAAAAATGATGCATTTTGAATTGTTATCAGCTACCGTTAAACAGAAGTTCAACCAGTCTAAAAGAAGCATATGCTAGTATAATTAAGGCAGCACGTTCCGCCTTCAGACGAAAATATGCTTAATAAAAATATCTATTTTTCCTGGATGGTAGAAATTATTAAAAAAAAAAAAAAACAAGAGGCCCAAAGGGGGGGGGGTCACATCGCTCACCTGAGTTGCAAACAAAAGAATGAAAGTGGACAATTTGGTTGAAGCCATTGATTACTAACTTCCTTAAAGGTTTCGTGAAATTATGAGCATCAGTTTTGGAGATGTCGAAAATGTGTCGGCCAATCAGAGCCCTTGGTGGCCATATTTGTGAGTCAATTGGCACGAAAACACAAACTTTCATGTAGCAGAGGACCTTAACAGATTGAGTACTTGCTTCCTGTAAGGTTTCGTGAAATTCTGTGGAGCGGTTGCAGAGGAGAAGTCAAACATGCATCAGCAAATCATAGCCCTGGGCGGCCATATTTGTTGAGCGATCGACAAGGAAAACACAATCCTGTCAGAGAACCTTGAGTACTTGCTTCCTGTTAAGTTTCGTGAAATTTGATGCTGCGGCATAGAGGATAGTCGAAAATGTATCAGCCAATCAGAGCCCTGGGTGGCCATATTTGTTGACCGATCGACAAGGCAAACACAGTCCTGTCAGAGGACCTTGAGTACTTGCTTCCTGTAAAATTTCGTGAAATTTGATGCTGCGGCATAGAGGAAAAGTCGAAAATGTATCAGCCAATCAAAGCCCTCGGCGGTCATATTTGTTGACCGATCGGCACTAAAAACATGAACTTGGTAGAAGACCTTGAGTACTTGCTTCCTGTAGGTTTCGTGAAATTCTGTGCAGCGGTTGCAGCGGAGATGTCGAAAATGCGTCAGCCAATCAGAGACCTTGGCAGCCATATTTGTTGACCGATCGGCACGGAAAACACAAACTTGGTAGATGACCTTGAGTACTTACTTTCTGTAAGGTTTCGTGAAATTCTGTGCAGTGGCTGCAGAAAAGAAGTCGAAAATGCGTCAGCCAATCAGAGCCCTCGGCGGTCATGTTTGTTGACCGATCGGCAGGAAAAACACAAACTTGGTAGAGACCTTGAGTACGTGCTTCCTGTAAGGTTTCGTAAATACTGTGCAGAAAAGAAGTCGAAAATGCGTCAACCAATCAGAGCCCTTGGCAGCCATATTTGTTGTCCGATCTGCACGAAAAACACAAACTTAGTAGAGGACCCTGAGTACTAAAAGTACTTGCTTCCTGTAAGATTTCGTGAAATTCTGTGCAGCGGTTGCAGAGGAGTTGTCTAAAATACGTCAGCCAATCAGAGCCCTTGGTGGCCATACTCCTTGACCGATCGGCACAAAAAACACAAACTTGGTAGAAGTCCTTGAGGACTTGTTTCCTGTAAGGTTTCGTGAAATTCTGTGCAGCGGTTGCAGAGGAGTTGCCGAAAATGTGTCAGCCAATCAGAGCACTTGACGGCCATATTTGTTTTTCGGCACAAACTTGGTAAATGACCTTGTGTTCTTGCTTCCTGTAAGATTTCAAGAAATTCTGTGCAGCGGTTGCGGAGGAGTTGTCGAAAATGCGTCAGTCAATCAAAGCCATCGGCGGCCATATTTGTTCACCGATCGGCATGAAAAAGACAAGCTTGGTAGAAGACCTTGAGCACTTGCTTCCTGTAAGGTTTCGTGAAATTCTGTGCAGCGGTTGCAGAGGAGAAGTCAAAAATGTGTCAGCCAATCAGAGCCCTCGGCGGCCATATTTGTTGGCCGTTCGGCACCAAAAACACAAACTTGCTAGAAGACCCTGAGCACTTGCCTCCTGTAAGATTTCGTGAAATTCTGTGCAGCGGTTGCAGAGAAGTCGACAATGTAAAAAGTTTACGCCGGACGGACGGACGGACGACGCGCTATGACAATAGCTCACTTGAGCTTCGCTCAGGTGAGCTAAAAAGGTTTAGACCTCAATACATACTGTTTTCCGGTTTTTGTCAGCATACATGCAGTGTTGAGAAGAAGTCAAAATGTTCAAGCCAAGCAGAATTCTTGATGGCCATATTAGTAGAAAGATTAATGAATATACAAAGTCATGTAAACATGCTGCAATGCTAGAGAATTTCCTTCACGAAACATGCCGGATTTGGTAATACTCTGTCTAGCGTTTCTGTTGTAGTTTCTCTCCCCTGCCCCTTTTCTGTATAATTAATAATAAATGAGGCTTTAAAGAATCGTTCGGGGTTCTCTCTATAGGTATCAGACCCCAATTATTTTTTCCTATATATTCCTTTGTAAAACGTACAAATATGACGATTAAATACTCGAATCGCACCACCATTTTTTTTGCTTGAAACTTTTATATCTGCTAGATAGTATCAAAATAAGCTCAGAAATGGATTCATGCAAAACTCTGTCGCTTAGTAGACTTTTAATATCTTTTTAAACCCGAAAGGGGTATCTGCGGCTCTAATGTTCTACAATCTATCAAGTCTAGAGCCTCATTACACATCTGTCATTCCGCGATTAGGATGATGCAGTATCATTCAACATGCTAGAATATTTTTTTTTCAACTCATCTGCGACTCATTGACGTAAAAAACGAATCATCTAGTGTAAAAAGGGTCGTAGAAATTAAATGTAAGAAGACGAGGGATTGAAATAATCAGGAACTATTTGTCAACGAACATTCAAAATTAATTGTGATCTGTAATCTATAATAAACGATAATTTTCAACCATTATTATTCTGGAAAAAAAAATAGGGAACGAATGCATCTGTGATAAGAATCAGCTTTGTTCTTTCAAGATTTATTTAATAAATAAACAAAAACACTGGAAATGCCAGGTTGTTTTATTTTTTAAATATTTGAGTTTGCAAGATAACAAATGACATGGTACAGTGTAACAGCTGCAGAACATAATAAACGAATATTCGGGAAAAAAAATACTGCAATCAAAATGATAAAACCGAGGGAAAGTAAATCCAAAGTTTAGTGGCTTATTCAATTTATCAACCATAAATCAACATTATAGATGGGTTCTTTTCAAGAATCAAAATATAGACGTAAAATAAATGTAGTAGCAGCAATTATATACATTTACATGTATATTAAAAAAAATCTTTAAGCTAAACACAAAATAAGTGATTAATCGTTACCAATGAGAAACTCCATAAATCTTGCGATTTTCAGGAAAAAAAAACATGCTAGTATCTTAAAGTTTTTGGATTTCATGAAATAAACCAAATCTTCTAAGCTATACCAAACCATAACGCTCATGAGAATATTATGAAAATGTGAGTAACGAAACAGACAACTTAATCCAAGTCAGCTTCGTTCATTCTCAACAAACGATATTCATTCATTCATTCATTCATTCATTCATTCATTCATTCATTCATTCATTCATTCATTCATCCATTCATTCATTCATTCATTCATTCATTCATTCATTCATTCATTCATTCATTCATTCATTCATTCATCACTCCATTAATCCCTCCCCCTCCACCCCACCTTCCCTCCATTAATTCACCCCTCCCTCCTTCCCTCAACCCACCTATCCATCCATCCATCCATCCATCCATCCACTATTCATTCATTCGAACACAACACATAACGCATCATTCATTCAACCCACTTTCATACTCTAAGCAACTAATCCCCTTAACCCCCATGGTGTATGAAGGGACGGACGGACAGACGTGTGTGTGTGGATTTATTGGGAGTATAATGGGTGGTTGTATGAACAGACTGGGGCGTAGGTGGATACGCTTGAGGATGGAGGAAGATAATAACAAACACTGGTTATACAGCAGGTTAAGTTTACGGGTATATTCCAACCACACCAGGGACTTGTGCGAACCAGCGCATCCTGTCTGTATAACCAGAGTGCTACCTCTCCTTTCATCCACACAACCATCCACCAACCGTCACACATCATCCACACAACCATCCACGCGTCTCCCCCTCCATCCACACCATCTACACATATGTCTGTCCGTTTGTCCGTACACACACCCCCGCCAATACCCCAGAAACCTATCCCCTACTTACCCCAACTACGTCTCATCCCACTGATACACAGCCACTCCTCACTAAAAACAATACACACAATTAGACAACAACCGAACAATACAACCAAATTAGCCAGTTGGACAACAACTAAACAGATAACAATCAAACAATACAACCAACCAGACAACAACCAAACAATACAACCAATTAGACAACAACCAAATAAAACCAACGTAACAATTCAACTAAACAGACAACAACAAAACAATACAACCAACCAAACAACAACCAAACAATACAACTTTTTTTAAAAACAGACAACAACCAAACGGAACGATAAAAACAGACAACAACCAAATCACACAGCCAATCACACAACATCCAAAAATACAACTAACCAGACAACCAAACAAATTAACCAAACAATACAAATCAGACAACAACCAAACAAAACATTCATCATGCTGACCAATAAAAACCAAATATGAATACATGTTTCAAACGGACAACGTTACCAACCATACAAAAAAGAGCCGGTCAGTAATATTTTTTAAATGATAATGGTCTGAAAAATACCGTACCTTACTTTATCCCAATAAAATTGGTGCTCTTGAAAATTCCCATTAATCCATATTTTCTCAATTTCCGAGCCATAGAAAAAAAAATTGTTGGAGTTAAGGAAGTTTCTCATTGGCAACTACTTTTGCCATATGCATGAATAGTATGTAGACACAAAAGGGGATTCAGAGAGTATAGAAGGTAATGATTACAAGAACGTAGCCAAAAGAATGCAAATACTCTGAGAAAAAGATTTTCGCAATGTTCATATTTTTTAAAACTAATTCTGAACGAATGCGAATGTTCAAAAAAAAAAAAAGAAAAAAAAAAAAAAAGAATTCAATATTCATATTAGACAAACAAATAAATGAAACTTAAAAAAAGGAATCCACAATTCTTCAAAGAGTGAAGATGTTCAAATTTTCAAAACTAACAGAAAAGGAGACGACATTCGATGTTCATATTTTCAAAAATAAAACATTCCGAAAGAAAACAAATGTTCCAATAACGAAATTCAATGTTCATATTTTCACAAATAAAACATTTAAAAGATTAGCATAAGTTACTACACGTAAAATGTGTTGTTTCACCAAAACACTTATGTACCATTGGGCATTTGTTTACAGGAAACAACACAAACCATAATAAGGAAACCGAAATTTTGTCTTTCAATGCTACCATGAAAGGCAAGTCAATGCTGACAAATTCATAACAGGCTGTGCAAATTCACATTGAATACCAAACTTCTAATACTACTGCATTGATGAATATGACGACTTTGCTCTTTTCTCCGAGACTTCTCTCTTGCTACTACTGTCGGGCGCTCACGGAGGACTATCGGGGGCGTTCAGGACGGTATTCCGGTCCTCGCGGTCCTCTCTGGCTACAGTAATTAAGACATCAAATCAATTTGCGATCAGAGAAAGATAGGATAGATTAATATCTACAACTGAAGCAAAATAAAAGAAAATTATAAAAATAACGATTATTTGAGATAAATAATTATGGAAGTTTACCTTTCCCGAAAGAAAGTCATCCTTCAATTCCATGAAATATCCAGTCTCCAAACCATGCTATCTGCGCCTTCTTCTAAATATGAATAAAAATGTAATGGTCCGTTGGCGAGATGGGCGTGGTTCGTTGGGTGTAACTGATTGGTGTGAATCGTCGGGCATAGGTTCCTCTGGATGAGGAGGTGTCTCGGAATTCATTACCTTCGGCTTCTCGTTTAGAAAAAGAAACGAAATCACAAAAGAGTTAAAGAAGATCCCGAAGATAATCTCAATAGTATATACAATAGAGCTCAAAATTGAGAATCGACGGACCCCTAGAAAGTTAGAGGTAGGACCACTGAAGTGCCCGGGAGTGGAACACAGAAGACAAGCACGGCAAGAGACACCATTTGAAGGGGCGAAACACAGACCAAACACAACATCAAAACACAAACACAAAAGAAAGCACATAAACCAACGATAATAATAGGCAACCGGTGCCGCCTTAGGACTGCCATTTGTCACGTACGCGGCGAACCGGTGTAGTTATCCGGACAAATAGCAATAGTTTGAGTATGGAATCCTGTTTGGACCCCTTCGCATCATCGTGCCATCGCCGGCGATGATACGATGACGATTCTACGATGTAACGATGGTGATGAAACGATGCTGCGATGTTACGATGGCGATGTTACGAAGCCACGATGGCGAAAATACGATGTTACGATGGCGATGATGCGATGTTAACGTCGTATCATCGCCACCGTAACATCGTGACATCGCAATCGTGACATCGCAATCGTAACATCGTGTCATCGCCATCGTAACATCGTGTCATCGCCATCGTAACATCGTGACATCGCCATCGTAACATCGTGACATCACCATCGTATCATAGTGTCATCGCCATCGTAACATCGTCATCATAACATCATGCCATCGCCATCGTAACATCGTGACATCGCCATCGTAACATCGTGTCATCGCCATCGTAACATCTTGTCATCGCCATCGTAACATCGTGTCATCGCCATCGAAACATCGTGTCATCGTCATCGTGTCATCGCCATCGTAGCATCGTATCATCGCCATCGTAACATCGTGTCATCGCCATCGTAACATCGTGTCATCGCCATAGTAGCTTCGTATTACGCATGCGCGGTGGATTATTATGGATGCCCGTTAGCGCAAACCATTCTTAAAGATCCAGAGAGTGTGAAATTACGGCCAAGATACTTATATTATGTGCATTATGTACCACCTCATTTATTTTATATGTAGATTTATCATTAATAAGACTTCTTTCTAGAGTGTGTTCTCAATTTACAAAATGGACCATGAAAAGAGGAAATAAAAGCAGTCAAAATGAACCAACATTTTCGATCATTATCAGACAAAAATAATCCTTTCAATACTTCAAGTTTAAAATGGTTCAGGTTCCATCTGTCCGGACTTATAATGTTGGTAGCCCCACCCCCTACTTTCTGAGATAGTCTTCCCCTCCCTACAAGTCATTTGATATATAAACTCAGAACGTGCTTTTTTAAAAGTTCTTTCAAAGATACATTTGATGAAGCTAAGGCCAAGTGCGGATCTAAAGGAGGCAAGATTGGTTTGGTCTAGTTAGAAACTAGAATTTGCCAAAAATGCTGAAATTTCCGGTTTCTGTGCATGTATAATGCCTTATAAAAATCAGGCTTCGCCTAACAACCTGGAACCCAACCAACTTATCGTTGAAAAGATATTTTTTCAGCTAGCGAAAGTTGCATTGGATCATCAGGGATGTTTACAGGATTTGAGTTAAAGGTCTGAGCGCCTGTCCGAAGTCCAATTGGGGGGGGGGAGTGTTCGGCGGAGGGGGCTCCTCGACGGAAGAATCATTTTTACAGTGAAGGAGCCGGCATTTGTAAGATAAGATAATACTGAAATGTAGTATTAGCAATTAGAAAGCTTGTTTGGAAAGAAATCATTCATTGTTTTAAGATAATTAAATGAATAAATCTGACAACAGGGGACGTTTGCGAGTACGCAAAATCGTCCTTGAGCATCGTTTTCGCAAAAAAGAGAGTGTCCTCTTTGGCAACTTGCTAAAAGAAGTTGGCCATTATTACATGTTTTTAAAGCAAACTACTGTCGGTTAAACTCCAGTAAGCACAGATTTGAAAATACATTTATTATTTCAAAATTTTAGTAGGTTTATCTATTTTTGGCGAAAAGGCGACTGTCACAGCTAGCATTTCATGTGTATATCGGATTTTTTTCGCATCTTTATTTAGATCTTAGGTTCACCATACACTTGATCCCTTCAGTCCAATTTCATTTCTAATGCGCTTCAGAAGTCATCATTTTCCTTCATTTTTCAAAATGTTTCTCTGAGAAGGCCCGAACCCCTGCAGATGAGAGGGAGAAACTCATACTCTTCCCGATTCAACAAATCAACCCCTTCTGTGTTGATCCCTCTATAGACGTCCACATCGAAAACACCCTAGCTACGCCCCTCGGCGAGTGAAGGGGGAGGGGATTTTATCATTACATACCACAAATCCCATCCCCTTTGCTTTTAGGGTACCCTTTCTGAAGTTTATTAGCCGATAATTATAAGAAAAACACCGATCAAAAGCAAATTTTAAGTGTGGAAGAGTTACATCACTTCATGAATTTGATACACGAACAATGTAGGTGGCAACAAAATGTTCTGAAGTCGCCGCATGTATTTTGAGCCTGAAAAATACCTTACTACGACGATTTTAAAGGGGGGTGCCCTCACTCCAATAAAATACGCATATGGTTATTCATGCCTCTTACCGAACTTCGATGACTTTTTAAAATTCTTTCTGTTACGCTACTTTTCTGGAAAAAATTCTTTTCAGGACAATATTTCTCTTTTCGGAGTATATTTTTGGAGACACTAATGGGCTTTCATAGTAAAACACTCGCGCATGCGTAAAATTATGCGATGTTACGATGGCGATGACAAGATGTTACGATGGCGATGGCACGATGTTACGATGGCGATGACAAGATGTTACGATTGCGATGTCACGATGTTACGATGGCGATGACACGATGTGACGATGGCGATGCCACGATGTTACGATGGCGATGTCACGATGACACGATGTGACGATGGCGATGGCAAGATGTTACGATGGCGATGTTACGATGGCGAGGACACGATGTTACGATGGCGATGATACGATGTTACGATGGCGATGTCACGATGTGAACATCGTATCTTCGCCATCGTAACATCGTATCTTCGCCATCGTGTCATCGTAACTTCGCCATGGTAACATCGTAGCATCGTAACATCGCCATCATAACATCGTAGCATCGCCATCTTGACATCGCCGGCGATGGCACGATGTCACGAAGCGGTCCAAACAGGATTCCATATTTGAGTGCTATATTTTCTCCGAATTCTTTAGCAGAAAAAATAAGCGATTTTTAAGTTAAGGAGGTAAAGTGGAGACATAATATTATAGAAACCTTTAAACCTTTTAACATGAATACTACATGTATTTATTATCTTTGAAATCTTTAATTTGAATATATATATGATATCGTCAATTCTAGTAACTCATAACACCGCTTCAATACGAAATACCGATCATCAGTTCGAATTGAAGGTACCAGTATCTCCTTTTTCAAATTGGTGACATCTTATATTCCATAGACACCGACTATAATTTTTCTTTACATTCTTCATTGAATTAACTATGAGTCAGCTGATTCACAATTTAAATTGTGTGCTTATCTACCCATTTTCCCTGAACCTCATTGAAATTATACTCACTATCTTTAATATCCAGCCATTCGCACATTGTATAATACCCCATTACTAACAAACTATAGCCTGGGAAAACCACTGTAATAGAATATATATTATTTAAAAATATATTTGATACGTATAAAACAAACTAGCTAGCAATTTTTATTTTTGTCTATAACATATTTTGTTCATACTTTTCTTCGCGTCAATATCTTTTCTTATAAAATTAAAAACACTTTTCATAAGTTTAGAAAAGACGTTCAAATATTTCAAAATTTATCAGTTTTAAAGTACATGTACCTACTTTTAATGTTTCTTTCTTTCTTCAGGTTATTTCGACTGACTTTTCTTTCTTTTCCTATGAGCTCTGTAACTTTGCTTGCTGTTCGCTGCGATACTGAGAGCTCACCACGAAGTTACATGGGAATTTTGACTGTTACGTCATAGTTACGCGTTCCCTCGACGAAAATACTCGGGACATCTCAATTGGTGTTCGGACCACTTCGTTCTTGTTCCTCGGAAGAAGAGATGCAGGTGTATGCTAAAGATGTCTTTGTGCAAACGTAGCTACATTCTAAATAGATGAAATTGAAAACAGATCTCGTAACGACCCTACAACAATCTCGTTATTACGAGAACAAATCTCTCCTAGAAACGTTATTATAATCTCTGAAATCACGAGAGCTTATTTCTTTTCAAAAAAAAAAAAGATGATAATTTAAGGTGCATGCATGACTCATAACGCGATAATTTTAAAAGTCGTTATTATGAGAAAAATCTAGTTACTACGACATACTAGTAGTTAGAGTATTGCAATCACGATATAATTTGATCACTATATATCCGAAGATATTCGACTTATCATAAGTGAACTGATTCTTGACAACCCCCCGCCAGCCTGCCTTCCATTCATTTAACGGAAATCGAAACAAATCATCACATGTTTCCGTAGATACAGATTTTACACCAAAAATGACCGGTCAAGTTTAAATGACACTCTTCGTGGTACTTGACCTATCTACAGCCTCGTGCCAGCGCATTCTTAGAGTTGGACTCTGACTGACTGTGACAATGGGATTCTGTCTAAACCTCGTTAGAGAGGAGAGGGTCCCTCTCTGGAGGTTAGTTGGACTCTTCGCTTCAACCAACAAAGCACGGATGCCGATAAATGCTTTTGATATCCGACTTGTGCATATCGTCTGTTTTTTACTATGGTACCTGCTTTCACGTTTGGGTCGTCAACTTACAATGAGGAGGTCATAATACATTACATTACTGTGTGTTCTTCAAGACTCCTGGGTAACCGGACAAGTGGGATAGTTGTGGGCATGTAACCCAGATAACCACACCATTTGCTACTAACGTTACCGAGGTCCCGGTAAGTCGGCACCAGTTGTCCATTGCTCTCGTTGGTTTACATGTATTTTTTTACGTGTTTTGATACCGTCTTACGTGTTTGGTCTCCCTTGTCCTTTGATGTCTCTTGATGTGCTTGCTTATTCTTTGTTTGAACACCTAAACACCAAAACACCTAAACATTTGAATGTTTAGGTGTTTTGCTGTGGATGATGCAACCGAGTCTTGTTGTAGACCCCCTCCTTCCTTGGTTGTCAATTTTCGTATGGGTGACCCTAGATTTCAGTACATTCAATATCAAATGCAAATAAAAGTATATGTTTTTAGCTCACCTGAGCGAAGCTCAAGTGAGCTATTGTCATAGCGCGCCGTCCGTCGTCCGTCGTCGTCGTCGGCGTCGTCGTCGTCCGTCTGGCGTAAACTTTTAACATTTTCGACATCTCCTCTGCAACCGCTGCACAGAATTTCATGAAAGTTTACAGGAAGGAAGTACTCAAGGTCCTCTACCAAGTTTGTGTTTTTCATGCCGATCGGTCAACAAATATGGCCGCCCAGGGCTCTGGTTGGCTGACACATTTTCGACATCTCCTCTGCAACCGCTGCACAGAATTTCATGAAACTTTACAGAAAGGAAGTACTCAAGGTCCTCTACCAAGTTTGTGTTTTTCATGCCGATCGGTCATCAAATATGGCTGCTGAGGGCTCTGATTGGCTGATACACTTTCGACATCTCCTCTGCAACTGCTGCACAGAATTTCATGAAACTTTACAGGAAGGAAGTACTCAAGGTCCTCTACCAAGTTTGTGTTTTTCGTGCCGATTGGTCAACAAATATGGCCGCCGATTGCTCTGATTGGCTGACACATTTTCGACATCTCCTCTGCAACTGCTGCACAGAATTTCATGAAACTTTACAGGAAGGAAGTTCTCAAGGTCCTCTACCAAGTTTGTGTTTTTCGTGCCGATCGGTCAACAAATATGGCCACCGAGGGCTCTGATTGGCTGACACATTTTCGACATCTCATCTGCAACTGCTGCACAGAATTTCATGAAACTTCACAGGAAGGAAGTACTCAAGGTCCTCTACCAAATATGTGTTTTTCATGCCGATCGGTCAACAAGTATGGCCGCCGATTGCTCTGATTGGCTGACACATTTTCGACATCTCCTCTGCAACCCCTGCACAGAATTTCATGAAACTTTACAGGAAGGAAGTACTCAAGGTCCTCTACCAAGTTTGTGTTTTTTCGTGCCGATCGGTCAACAAATATGGCTGCCGAGGGCTCTGATTGGCTGATACATTTTCGACATCTCCTCTGCAACCGCTGCACAGAATTTCATGAAACTTTACAGGAAGGAAGTACTCAAGGTCCTCTACAAAGTTTGTGTTTTTCGTGCCGATTGGTCAACAAATATGGCCGCCGAGGGCTCTGATTGGCTGACACATTTTCGACATCTCATCTGCAACTGCTGCACAGAATTTCATGAAACTTCACAGGAAGGAAATACTCAAGGTCCTCTACCAAATATGTGTTTTTCATGCCGATCGGTCAACAAGTATGGCCGCCGATTGCTCTGATTGGCTGACACATTTTCGACATCTCCTCTGCAACCCCTGCACAGAATTTCATGAAACTTTACAGGAAGGAAGTACTCAAGGTCCTCTACCAAGTTTGTGTTTTTTCGTGCCGATCGGTCAACAAATATGGCTGCCGAGGGCTCTGATTGGCTGATACATTTTCGACATCTCCTCTGCAACCGCTGCACAGAATTTCATGAAACTTTACAGGAAGGAAGTACTCAAGGTCCTCTACCAAGTTTGTGTTTTTCGTGCCGATCGGTCAACAAATATGGCTGCCGAGGGCTCTGATTGGCTGATACATTTTCGACATCTCCTCTGCAACCGCTGCACAGAATTTCATGAAACTTTACAGGAAGGAAGTACTCAAGGTCCTCTACCAAGTTTGTGTTTTTCGTGCCGATCGGTCACCAAATATGGCCTCTGATTGGCTGACACATTTTCGACATCTCCTCTGCAACCGCTGAACAGAATTTCATGAAACTTTACAGGAAGGAAGTATTTAAGGTCCTCCAACAAGTTTGTGTTTTTCTTGCCGATCGGTCAACAAATATGGCCGCCGAGGGCTCTGATTGGCTGATACATTTTCGACATCTCCTCTGCACAGAATTTCATGAAACTTTACAGGAAGGAAGTACTTAAGGTCCTCCAACAAGTTTGTGTTTTTTCGTGCCGATTGGTCAACAAATATGGCCGCCAAGGGCTCTGATTGGCTGACACATTTTCGGCATATTCTCTGCAACCGCTGCACAGAATTTCATGAAACTTTACAGGAAGGAAGTAATCAAGGTCCTCTACCAAGTTTGTGTTTTTCGTGCCGATCGGTCAACAAATATGGCCCGCCGAGGGCTCTGATTGGCTGACACATTTTCGACATCTCCTCTGCAACCACTGCACAGAATTTCAGGAAACCTTGCAGCAAGCAAGTACTCAAGGTCCTCTGCCAAGTTTGTGTTTTTCTTGTCGATAGGTCAACAAATATGGCTGTCAAGGGCTTTGATCTGTAGAAGTATTTTTGTGACTTTTAACCCTTTGTCTGCAACTCAGGTGAGCGATGTGGCCCCCTTGGGCCTCTTGTTTTTCAGGAAAGCCATGTATTTTAGGAGTTACTCATATTTTTGTTATCTGCAAATGATTGATGCTTCTACAATAGTTGTCATTTTTTTCTTTTGGGATCAAATGCATAGCAAAGGCAAACAAAAACAAGTTGCTTCCATAGAAAGTCAAGTATTTACTCTTTATTTCCATTCTCCAGGTGATCAATGTATATAGTTGTCAATTTTCTTTTGGGCAACCTAGCTCCTATTGATTTTTCAAGGTTAGAGAAAAATCAAGGTCAAATGCAAGGTCCACGCAAAGACAAATTCAAGTATGGTGTTTCCAGGGAAAGCCATGACTTTTTCATGAGTTACTCTTCCATCATCTCATGATGACTTTAATTTATGTAGCTGTGAATTTTCCTTTGGGTGACCCTTAATGATTGTTGAAGTTTGAAGAATTAAAGGTCTAGGTCAAATGCATTGTTAAGGCAAATACATGCAATCAAGTTGTTTCCGGGGAAAATCATGTCTTGTAGAGTTCCCATTATCTCCAGCAGATCAATGCATATAAATGTAGTTGTCAATTTTCTTTTGGGTATCCCCTGTTGATTTTTCAAGGTTACAGCAAGGTCAAGGTCAAATTGCATCATAAAGGCAAATACATGTGTGTTGTATTCAACAGCTCCACTTGATCAGTATATAAAGTTATCAGTTTTTTCAAGCCCAAAATCATTAGAAGCAATTTTAAAATGGTTGTGATCTATGGTGGCATATGCTTCTGTCCCCTACCTGTGAGATATATGTCTACATGCAAGTTAAATATGTCAACATGCAACTTATTTATGTTAACATGTGACTTATTATTTATGTTGACATGCAACTTATTTAAGCGACATGCATCTTAATTATCTTGCATGTCAACAAAATAATTTTGCATGTCAACATAATTATCTAGCATGTCAACATAATTATCTTGCATTTCAATATAATTATCTTTAACATAATCTGTACTAAAATATCTCGCTTGTAGGGGACAAAAGTATGGCACCATAGTAATCAGAAAAGAAAATGGATAAATTTTGTTTTAAACTTTTTATTATAAAGAAAAATAGATAAAAGATTTACACCACATACACGTGTAGACGGACAGACTGGCAGACAAAAATAGTTTCTGTGAGTTTAGCTCTCAACACAGAGTAAATTGATGCTGAGCTTGAAGTGAATACGATTAAATAAAATGTAAATAGAGTAAATATTCACTTTTAAGATAATTCACAAAAAAGTTGATATGACTCTGTCACTCATTTTGCATTGGCAAAATTTTACAGCTAATGAGCAAAATAAAAATAGCTGAGCTAGCTTTAAGGTGGCACACTTTTAAGTTTGACTTCTGTTATATCAAATATCACATATATCATGTATAACAAATCTAGCACACCCTTCCCCAAACTTCTCCAGAATGAGCGGGATTTTTTAAGATAATGTGTAAGACCCTCTCCCATCCAATTCTGCAAATTAAAAACAAAGTAAAGCAAAGGCAAAAACGGGGAAAAATTGAAAATGAATATACGTTTTGTATAAATTGCACCATGTGGCACAGTATGACAATGGAATTATAAATACATGTACTGTCATCATTATTGTTGTTTTATTTTTAGTTGACAAATTCAACAACAAAATAAGAACTGTTTACAACAGTAAAATAATTATCACATAGAAGTACAAAATGTACAGTAAAACACAGAATAAATAGTTGCAAAAAAAGTATACATTTTGTAAAAGTCTCCTGGAAAATCATATCAATTAAGAAGAAAATACATGAATATACATGTATATCAAAATAAACACAAGAAAAAAGATGTTTATTATCGATTATCACAAATAGGATTGATTTCTATGCAGTCGTGAAAAACATCACTATGGCAAGAGAATAGAAATCACTGATTTTCTTATTATGATTAGTATCATGAAATTAATCTTATATATTTTTGAGGTATCAAAAATGAATAGAAAGCTTATCAAATATATAAGTCTTGAAAGTATAAAATTTCATTATGCACAAAATAAAAAGAATGAAATGAAAGTTAAGTCATGCATGTTCTAAAAAAATAGTTCTCAACTGTAAATGACTTCTGATGGTTTATCTCCCCCTGAGTGAAATTTGGCATCTCTTAAAATTATTGAGCTTCAAAGTTCAACCTGACTTAAAATAATTGAAGCTATCACTCTTCACACACAAACACATTGAGGCATTCAACTACATGCATTAGGGTTTCTAAAGAGTTGAAGATGATTTTTGTTGTTTTCTTGTATTTACTTTCTTTAAAATTACAAAATTTGGAGAAAACAAAAACGTTAAGACTTTCATGAAATTGAAAATTCTTTTGAAAATTCTGTTAAAATACAATGTACCAGTGCTTGCACAAACCATAAAGACCATTTCAGAGCTTACTAAACTAATTCACTAAAAACTGTGTAACATACAGTATTTTTCTTAAGTTCTGCAATTTTATTACATAAACTTGAGTTATTCTGGTTAAGTAACACGTTTTTTTTTTTTTCAAATGAAATTAAACTAATTTTAACACATCATGTTCTTTACATATACACGTATATGACTAACAAGCACCATTTTGACGTCAACAAATTTTAACCAAAAAGAAAAAAAAATTAAAGAGAAAACTGGTTTCAACTTAACAGAATGAAGAACAAACATAACGGAAACTAAAGGTGGTGATGTCTAAGAGCTAAAACATTACTACCCTCTTGTTGAACAACGTTGGAACCACAAATTCAAAGCATTATAACAAATTGAGTATACACAATTTTTTTATCAATTCCATACTTGTAATTTTTATACGATAATTGTTTTGAAATTGATTCTCCCATAAATCCAAAAACTAAAAATCTATACTATGAATATATTACGCTACATCACCAGAGTAACACTCTGCATGAACTGTCAAATTTGCACAAGTGAAAAGTATTACACAATAGAAAATGCACTGATATGAAAGGAAATGTTGAGATTGGATAGGAAAAAGTATCTCGGCATTTGATAATTTCATTTCCAACAACAGCTAAATAATGCTGTTATAAAGTTGAACATGCAATCACAATTTATTCTTCACTCATATAGGCAATGAATTATCTTACAAGTAAAGAAACTTGGAAGGCATGCATGCATTCATACGCAATGAATTACAAGTATGTGAAGAAACCTGCATGCAAATCATGGTAGACATTGTGATGAATATGAAATTTCTTTCCTAGATGCAACATGTCATCACTGAGCTTCTGTTAGCTGGAATACTTCGGGTTTGTAGCTAGCTCTACTCTGGGAAAGTCCACGTTCATTATCGGCTTTAGCTTCTTCTTCCTCTTCCCTCTCCTTATCATATTTACTACCATCGTGTACGAGATTTCTCCGTAAATTATCACGGTAGGGATGTAAATGAAAGACAAAGGTTTCCCAATTAACATTGTCCAGTCCTATTTCTTTGACTTCTGACATTTTCTTCGATATAAATTCGACAGGATCTTCCGGTCTTTCTAACATAAGGCAGCTGAGTAAACTCTCAAACATCTGTGGAATTCGATGTGTTGCTAGGTATTGCTTGGCGGCCTCCCTGTTGTTAGCTGGAACTGTTTTGGACATTTTTCTGAAATGATAAAAATTATAATTCTAATTGTGAATAAACAGAAAAAAACTGAGATTCAATATTATGAATACAGGTAAATTATAATTTTATAATAAACAATTTTCCCTGAAATGCATTTATGAAATTTATATGGTACCGGGACAGGCCGATCTACTTTAAAAACAATTCTATGATAATCTACATAATGTTCATATGCAGTTCATTATCTATCTTAAATGATACTATTGCCATATTTATTATGTGCTGTATAAGTCTTTAGTAAAGCTGTCAGAATGATAAAAATAATCTATGTCTGTAAGCTGGTCTAATTTCCACATTAATGACTTTCGCAGTCACGGTTAACCAAAAAGCTTGTATCAACCTGTATCACAGTTTGTGCAGTTTGATAAAACTAGAACTGCCCTAAAGTGGTCTATATATACCCCGGGACGTTTTTTATAAATGGGACCATTTATGATACAACATGAAAAGCCTACCATTTATAGTATGCAACAAATCTGCTTTCAAATCCTCTTAACATATACTACAACATAAGTCCAAAGTCAAGGTCACAAAGTCAAAAGACATGATACCATACTGTAGTACTCTTTGTGGTGAAATATTGTACAAAATATGAAAGACCTTAGTAACCATTTATAGTATGAAAGAATTCTGCTTTCAAAATTTCTAAACATGTCCTAATTTCAACATAAGCCCAAAGTCAAGGTCAAGGTCACAAGGTCAAAAGTCATGATACCAAACTGTAGTACTCTTTATGGTGAATGTGTGTATGAAATATGAAAGGCCTATCATTTATAGTATAAAAGAAATCTGCTTTCAAATCATCTTAACATAAAATGTTGTACAGGGTGAGGGTCAAGGTCACAAGGTCAAAAGTCATGGTACCAAAATGTTGTACTCTTTAAGGTGAATGTGTGTATGAAATATGAAAGGCCTACCATTAATAGTATAAAAGAAACCTGCTTTCAAAACACCTTAACATAAAATGTTGTATAGGGTAAAGGTCAAGGTCACAGGGTCAAAAGTCATTGTACCAAAACGTAGTACTCTTTATGGCAAATGTGTGAATGAAATATGAAAGGCCTACCATTCATAGTATAAAAGAAATCTGCTTTCAAAACATCTTAACATAAAATGTTGTATAGGGTAAAGATCAAGGTCACAAGGTCACAGCGTCAAAAGTCATGGTACCAAAACGTAGTACTCTTTATGGCGAATGTGTGTATGAAATATGAAAGGCCTACCATTAATAGTATAAAAGAAAATGTTGTATAGGGTGAAGGTCAAGGTCACAGGGTCAAAATTCATGGTACTAAAATGTAGTAAGCTTTATGGTGAATGTGTGTATGAATTATGAAAGGCCTGCCATTAATAGTATAAAAGAAATCTGCTTTAAAAACTTCTGAACCGGACGGACAGACAGACAAATGGACAGACCTGTAGACAGACGGACAGACAGACAGACGGACAGGGTTATTCCTATATATACCCTCCTAAACTTTGTTTGCAGGGGGTATAATGAAGCTGAAAAGTGTAAGCTTTACAAGCGTTTCTTTTGTCTAAAATATAAAAAGTTTACAAGTGACCTTGACCTTTCAGACTCACCTTGACTAATTTTTGTCCAAAATCTAATCCTGCAAAAACATGTTGGTGATGCTTAAATTCTGATTATGGATAGATATATTTTTATTTAGTCATTGCTATACCATGATGAAGATTTTGTGTGAAATAAACTCTACATTTAACTCTACATTTAAACACTATAAAAATATTTGTCCCTTTTCGTCTGCAAAAATCTCCGTGTTTACGATTGTCTTTCCATAGACATTCCCATTTAATAATCCAAGCCCTGAGGTCGTTAAAACAACATGAAAGTGGCTAATTACTTCCCATATCACTAAACAAACATCCCAATTTACCGGTAAATGCAGGCCCAGCAGACATTTCAACGTTGCTTCAACATTGAAATAACGTCAGTACAAAACGTTGAAATGACGTCGAGATTTGATTGGATTTGAAAGTTGAAACAACGTTGAGTCTACAACGTTACATCAACGTTGATCAGTTGACGTTGATACAACGTTACACTGCATCGTTGAAATAACGTTATATTTTCGACATTTAAGCAACGTTGAATATGGATTGTGTATGGATGTTGAAACAACGTTTCACAACAACGTTGATTTAAAGTAAACGGCCATGACTTGAGCATCCTGTATGGAAGCTAAGACAAACTGCGTGAAAATGAGATCTATATAAACTTCCCCAAAAAACTGACGTTTAAACGCCGAACACCGATAAACACATAATTTAATTTTTTAACTTTCCTAATTTTAACACGTTCAGTAAAGTTCCACATTTAGAGACAAGAATCAAAGTCCATCAGACAGAAAATGGAATAAATATGATATCCGTGAATGACGCTGTTAATCTCAAATTTCTGCCATGAATTATCATTTAATCATTCCAGTTTTATCCTTGTCCCTGTCTGCTTCTGAAAACAGGGAAAATGAAATCAGTATCAATAAAAGAAAAAAACTTTTACCGAATTGTTATCGTAATTAACCGCGGTAACTGGTCAGATTGAAAGTTGTTTAAAATGGTTTATGAAATTTCAAGAAAATAAGTACCTTTTACTTACGTTTTTTGTAAATTCTGTTTGAATCAAATGTCAAATTATTCTGAACGTGCCTTCTTGTATGAGCAGCACACTTGTGTACTGATTTTGAATCTAGAGTGACGCGGAAATGGTAATTAATTCAAATGGGAAGGTCAGCACGGAAACTGGTCAGATTCTCAGCAGGCGATAACTGACCTACATTATTTATTAGATTTTATCTCGATCGCTACATGTAACTTCGAACGTGTTATTATAAGCTCCACGGCCTTTCCGCAGATGTGTATAATAAGTTAACATAAATTTGTAAATGTACTTTAGCAACAAAATAATTCTGGAATTTATGTGTAACAATGTTTAAATATAAAGTTGAAGATATAATTTTTGCTTTTCGAAAACTCTCCTTCTTCTTTTTTCTTTTTAGTTCTTTTTTTTTTCTTTGCTCATTTCTCAATTCGAAAGAAAATATACATAATAAACATCTATTAGTTTTAATCAATAATATTTTAATTAAATATTTTATTTCATAAACGATGACGTTAACTGCATAGTGCTCAATTGAATGAAGTTGAATTACCGACGTTGAGATACCATTAAAACATGACGTCGGCACAACGTCGATATTTGGTTGAAAAAAAAAGACTTCAAAGCTTTACAACAATGAACAGGATTGATTAATAAAAAAAATGAGCAAAGAACATGTCAATATATTCTTCCTTCAATATACGTCCTTAAAAACGCATGGTGTCCGTCAATGTATCATAACGACTTCTCACGTGTGACATCAATATATATAACGTTTATAATTAGTTATCGGTCATTTCATAACATACAAAAGAGAAAGAAGACACGTTGAAAAATTGTCAAATTTTAACGTTAATATAACGTTGAATAATAGTCATGAAAAATCCGACCATATTTCAACATAAAATCAACGTTTCATCAACGTTAATAACAAACGTCTAAACAACGTCTATATTTCAACGTTGAAAAAACGTCGATATATGGTTGTTCAACGTCACGACTAAGATTCAACCACAATTCAACGTTGTAACAACGTTGCATGCCCACTGGGGGTGTTTTAATTGAAGAGTCACAGCTGGAAATTTAAAGTCCCAAGTTATAGACGGAACCAAATCGGAATCCGGTGATTTCCGGGTCAGCAACGAAAAATCAGGTGAAAGACATGACCCGCGCGGGTGATAAAAAATAATCGGGTCTAGGGGTAAAAAAAGCGGGACTGACCAACAGAAATCGGGTCAGTTGACAGCTATGTCTTGTATTGAAGTTATTTTTATAATTCTAACATGACTTGAGATGTTCTCCCTATATGTAGTACTATATATAGAACTCGCCTGGTGTAAAATCTCCAACAAACTTCCGCCCATTCATGTGCTAATTAGAACTCGTGCAGAACAATATTAGAATAGAAATAACAACTAGCTAGCTGTGATTTGTTGTCCAGTAATTCCCCTCGTCACAAGAACCAATCAAGTTATCACCTCGCCGCTTCGCGTCTCGGTGATAAATTTGATTGGTTCACATGACTTGGGAATTAATTACTGCATGGACAACAATCCACGGCTAGCTAGTTGCTATTTCTTAAATAACAGATTTGTAAATTGTTTTGGGGACTGCTACACAATGCCGACTATAAATAAATAATAGGCCTACTTACATTTTTTTTTATTTTGCATGTTTGCAGTTACTGAGTTAATTAGGTCGATTATTTTGGCGTAGATTTATTTTTTACACATTACTGAGTATTATTTAAAAACACCGTGTACTAATTGATTTACCTTAGTTTTTTTTATCTGAACGAAGAACACAACCTAAAGTAAAACAAAGGACATTGTCTTATTCACACGAGCTTCCGTTCTAATTTGGAGCACGTCTTTTCCCGTACGTTGCCTTGGACGCGTGACGCCTTCGGGTGTTGATCTGGCAGTTTCGAATTATAATAAGTACAATTTTTCAACAGTTTTAAGTAATGTTGTTAACTTTTTATTTGTTTCTTTATTTCAAAATTCTATTAAAATCATTTGGTCTCAAAACAAGTATCCAATCGTATATCCGAAACTGTGGAGTAATTTTCAGAATCTTGCTTCCTGTTTACAAATTTGCAGACGAATGCAAAGAACATGTGAAAAAGCTTACAAAACTGGATTAAGGCTAATTTGTTACGGTTAAATACTATTTTATGTTATTCATAAACCTGTAAACGGATAGAAATGTATGTGATGAACTCTTAATTTCCCATGGACGTGATGCAAATTCGAAGTCAGAGAAAATTCGAAACACTGCATACTTTCTTGTCTCTCTCATGTCTCATGTCTCTCTCATGAATTGCAACCATCAAGACTGAGAAGAAATGAAACCAAGCAAATGGAATTAACAAGTTTAGTTCAGAAGTGCTTGAAAAGCAATGAAAAATGTAAAATCATATCCTTTTGACATGTTTGAATTATGTTTTTTTAATGGTTCATTTTAGTATATATTTTGTCGTGAGAGCTAGCAGTGCAATTGAGATGTGATGTGATATTTGATAGTGATGAACCAATTGTCGCCGACAATCGATTGTCGATCGCTAAAACTCTGTCGATTCCGATTATCGATTTCATTTTCTTACAATCGATTGTCGCTGAAAGAAAGGTATTTTGTGTTAAGGTATTCATTTTCCTCTTTTCACATGTAACATAAACCGTTACTTGTTGTCTTGCATGTAAACAGGCAGGCACTTTGAAATTGAATGACCTTCAAACTGACCTTGATGCTGCCGCCAGATGGGAGAGGGACTGGTTGATGGCTTTCCATCCTGATAAATGCACAGTCCTCTCAGTAACTACTAAACGCAAACCCATAAAACACAACTACACCCTACACAATCACACCTTAGAACCAGTATCATCCTCTAAATATCTTGGCATCACACTCCAATCAAACTTGAAATGGGACAACCACATACACGACATTACAGCTAAAGCAAACAAAACATTAGGATTCTTAAAACGAAACTTAAAAACAGCAAATCAAAACATCAAAGACCAGGCATACCGAGCTCTTGTTCGCCCAAAACTCGAATATGCAAGCTCAGTTTGGGATCCCCACACAAAAGAATCTGCCAGTAAACTTGAAATGATACAAAGGAGGGGAGCTCGGTATGTCTGTAACAGATACCACAATACAAGCAGTGTAACAGAAATGATTGACACATTAGCCGCTACTCAAACACAATCCTAATCCCACCAGACACCAGAACCCGTAAACAACACACACACACATTTAGACATATCCAAACATCCAAAGACTCATACCGCTACTCTTTTTTCCCATATACAATTACCCAATGGAATCAACTACCTGCACCAGTTATCCTGTCTCCCTCAGTTGAGATTTTCAGAGAACAGCTGACCCCAGCTGTTCTCTGCACCCTCCTGTAATTCTATTTAGATTTTGTAAATAGTTTTAACTCCACCCCCCTTTTTGTGATAAATTTTTGTTTTGCACATTTAAATTGTATATACTGTAGGCCACGCATGCACCGGTAAATAATCTTCAATTTTGATGGTATACCGGATACTATGAAGAAGAAGAAGAAGAATGCTTTATATTTTGTTTTCAGCAAAGTTTTCTGAATTTTATGCAGAAAAATACAATTTTTCTATCTTTTATGTTCCATTTTTCATGGTCTTTTGTTTTCCGATTTAAATCGATTATCGATCGGTTTACTCTTTCCGATTATTTTCCGATAATCGATTCTTAAAAGTCTTCTGATGTACAACACTAATATTTGACTGTCTTTATCTTCTCAGACAAGAAATATGCATGAACCCACTGCAACAGAGAAGACAGCAAAATATCTTTGTCTCTATTGCACTGCATGTATAACTACATAATTTGATGCTCATCTGCACAGCTGACACTTGGGAGATCAGAAAATTGAAGTTATGTCTGAATTTTAAAATATTGCAATAGGAGAGGAAAAGGTGTGACTGGACCTGGAATCGAACCTGAGACCATCTGAGCTATCCACCGGGCAAGATACCCGTTCCTGCCACACTCCTCTCCACCAATTTTTCAATTTTTTCCACGTCCTGGAAATTTAGCTCACAGGAGACTCAAAATCACAGTGAGTCATTCAGTAGGGCACCAATTCTGTAACAGGAAAGGAAAAGATGTGACCGGATGGGGAATTGAACATGAGACCTGCTATTAGGGCAGACGCTCTTACCAACTGACTCTTACCTCAAACTACCGTATCTGGGCACGATACAGTATTTTCCTATTAACATGATTAAAATTCATATTGGCGGATAGATTTAGAACTCTCATAACTAACAGTTCAGTGAAACCCAAACCTTGTCGGACCATCAGACATGTCTATAGAAATCATGGTTCTCATTAACAGCCGACAGCCAGCAATTTCTCGCCTCCCACATATACTATAGGGTAAAATTGCTGCCTACTTTCCGTAAAAAGAGATATCCGTCATATCTCAATTTCTATTGCTGGTTAAGCATGCAAATGGAAAATGTTAAAAAGAAAATTACGTCCTGTAAAATCTGCAGCTTCTTAAAAAAAATATTGGTCCCAAGTTTCACGATAAATATTTCCATAACCACAATAACGTGTAGGGCTGGGCCGATAAATTGTGATGTATTGCGATATTTCATTTGGCGATCCAAAGATTGAAACATGCCTTGTTGGATCAGTATCAGGATCCAAATATTTTCAGATTTTCTTTTGTTTCAATTTTAAGTCCGCGCAAACATTTTCGTACAATGTAGAAATTGAAACTAAGGCCAGCATGACCAAATGCTGGGTCAAATTTGCAGTGTAAGAACATTTTGGAATGTAGATTTATGAGGAAAACGGAATAAAATGACAAGATAGTCTTTACTACTTGGGCAACATTCAGGACCACAGACTTTTATAGCGAGTTGATCGAATGAAACGGATATAAAAGGTTGAATATGGAAAGATACACCAGTTATAAGAATACATTTCATGTATAATATAAGACGACCACCGTTTCAATGTTATTGCTATTATACCCCTTATACGGTACCTTAAATAGGGCTTTGGCTCTGTATTTTCTACATAAACTTACATGTATAAAAGAAGAATTTCAATAAGAGAGCAAATAATCACCTAGACATATCTTGAATGACTGTTTACATGTACATGATTTATGTCGAAACTTTGAAAGAGTATTTCAGTTGTTTTTCAAATGAATGAAAAAAGCTCAATACAGAGACAGTGCCATACAGTGAATCGAACAGTCAAAGTGAATTGAAACTTCAAAGTGATGTGAATCATTATAGCCCTACGTCAGACCAATAAATTTTCATTAATAACTGGATCAAATGTCCTGAAACTATAGAACTAGGAATGAAAAAAAGATTTCATTGTTAAAATTATGAATTAAAGATAAGCACAATTAATTTGAAATGTTTGTTACTGGTACTTCATATTGTTACATTATTTTAGTTTTTCAAATAAGGCTTTACATTATAAAATCTATTCTTGTAATTTCTTTGAAAAATATCCAATGTACAGTTTTAATTAAACTTATTATGATTTGAGTTTAAGACAGTGAATAATTTCTTCAAATAATTACATTTCTTCTACATTTTATTGTATGTATAGAAGTGGTAAAGTGCTACTGGTATATTTAAATCATAAATTGGATTATAATTTGACTTGTCCAGGGTATCCTTGATCATTGATCAAGATGTCTAGTCTATATTAAAATTATTATACTGGTACATCACAGTACGATATTGTATGTTATACTGTCGGGATGCTGTACACACAACATCCTTAGAGGACAGGAAGTAGGGAAACAGATTACTGAGGAAGGATGTAAAATATAATTCTATCAGTAGTTCATTGAAAACATACAGTTTTTCCTTAAATAACAGGATGTGACACTTAGAGGAAGGACATTTTTATTGCTATATACATGTAATACTTGTACCTTTTAGAGATATTTGTATGAAAGTGTTATATTCCTGGAAGTCACATACTAGTACCTATTCTAGTAGTAGATTAGAGTCCAATAATTACCTTTTAGTAAATTGAACATACTGTAATATATAAATGTTGTTATTAATAAGCTTGTTCTTTAAACTGCATTACTGACATTTTGTTGAACTTGAAGACAAGTACCGACTATCATTACATGTATGTCACAGTTAAAAATCGAAATGGTCTTTGACATCATTTTGTGGGAAAGAAACTTATTTTGCTGTTCAAAACAAAGGGACTGCTGTCACTGAAAATGGTTAATTGTGGTACATCTACTCCATCAACTTTGTGGAGTGCTTTGAAATTTCCATTATTTTTGTGCAGATTTCATGCCTTATCTTTACAGTTCCTTTCCCTCCTCAGTAGTTATTTTTTTCCTGGCAGATCTTTTTCATCTTATCACTGTGTACTTGGTACACTTCCTTACATTATTTTATTTCCTTAACTCCTATCACTGCGTGCCAGCCAGAGTGACGGAACAATTCATTCAGGCAGATCGGTATATTGCTGTCATAGAGAAGCAGGATGATTATGCGTATGTAATTTAAAATTTTCTTTCATCAAAATTGGCAAATAAAATTTTGCTGTATGTGTACTAATTTTAGCGGAGTTAGAGCTGTATCAAGCTAAGCTAAAACATCAAGTGCGCAAATTCATAATTTCGCTAATTGATATTGCAATTTCCCATTTTTGTCATGTTAACGAGGCTAAAACTTTAATTACTCATACAGTATGAATATTTTGATTTTCCCTCTTGGCTACCAGTATTTTGATTTATAAATGTTCACATTATTCTTATATGCATGTTATGATGTATACATTCTATTGAAAAGAAGATGACAACGTATTGAAATTAGAAAGATTTTTAAAAAAATATTCATACATTATGACTATTGTGATTTTCCCTCTAGGCTACCAGTATCTTATGATATTCACTTTATTCTTGTTGAGTTTTTGCGGAATACAGAGTTATTTCCCCTTACAGACGGTATCTGACGTAAAACCATAGTGACGTCATGAAAATGGTATGGTAATGTCGATTTTACACTGTCATTTTCCAGACTTTTAGGACTGTTTCCATACGGTAGAATTTGATGATGTCTTAATCAGACTACGTCAGATACCGTCTCAAATAGGAAGTAACTCTGGTTTTCGAAAATAGTGAATACATGTACGCATGTAATGATGTATACATTCTGTTAAAAAGAAGATGATACTGTTTAGAAATTAGACAGAATTATTTTCTTTAGTTATGATTTTGTAAAACATTGAATACATGTATTCCAGGATTTTTCTGTATTCTTCAAAGACCATTCCATGCTTCAGAAGTGATGACTTGAGTCTAGAGGATGTTGTAAAGGTTGACAAGTCATTCAGGACAGTACAGGGTGAGTATGCTGTACTGAGCTACTCATTTATGTTACATGCATTCATAATGTAGATAGAAAATCATGATAAAAGAAGAGGAAAGGTGTTCATTATATTGCATTTGCAGGGATTTTTCTACCCAAAATTATTGACTATTCTCTTAAGATATCTGTTCCCACAAGAGCAGAGAATGAGAGCTGAAGGATAAAACTGTGCACCAAAATCACACCTACATGTACATGTATATGTGTTTGAAAGGGGAAATTTGACTAAAGTTTGTAAGGAAAAACTGTAAAATTTGTTATTTTGAGATACCATTATAGGGAAAAGTAAAAAATTTTGCCGTCATTGATTGTCATGATGATTAAAAGATCCATTTGTCATACCATTTTTCTAGTGTGAATTTTTTATTTCATACAAATTTATTTGGATCTTACAGAGAACTCATTTAATAAACAAAGACCTGTTAATAGTCTGGATACTTTGGATGTATTTGATCCTTTATTTGTAAAGGAAATGGGTAAGCTATATTCTTGGTTTGAAGTGCCCTATGGAGCTTCTCTTTCTTTTGGTGTGAACAAGAACTTTTAGTTTTGATCTGAGCGCTAGTATTTTATGCCCCGAAACCAGAAATTTTGGGGCATAAAAAGGACTTCAAATTTACATGTGTAGTCCTTGTGACAAAACAATTTGGTTCGAAACTTTCCTACCATTATACACAGAATGAATTTGCTGCAACAGCCGACAAAGCATAGTTTTTCACAAACATGTCGTAGCCTTTCCAGAAAAAGATTCGGCTTTAATTTTCTTGCATTGCACCCTACCACTCACCTGATCTAAAGTCTCTAAGCAAGTTTTTGTCATAGCCTGCTTCGAATCTTCTGTTATCTGTCGTCCCTTAACTTTTTTTGCAGTATCAAAGTAGTTTCATAAAATCCCACAGGAAAAAATAGACTCGGTCCCCTATCAAGATTATGTTTTTTGACTCTGTCATTGAAATGAAGAGGCTGCAAATGGATCTTACTGGCTGATATAAGTTTGACCTCTCTGAAACAATGAACTGCAACACAGAATTTCATGAAACTTCACAGGAGGCGAAGTACTGAAGTTCTTCCTAAATTGTGCATACAATGTATATGAATAACTGATGTGTGTAGTATTAGTAAGATGACTGCCAGCATTTTAACTTCTCATTCTCCTCTTCAAATTCTGCATGGAATTTGATGAGATTATTGTTTAGAATTTTAACAAATCTGAAAGGCCATTTCAAGGTTATTTCAATTTTATCAAATCTGAAAGGCTTTATCAAGGTTTTCCGAAAACCTTACCTCCTCGTTCCATGAGACTTAGATGAGGGATATTTGCCCACTTTGGTCTCTCGTTTATCTTTCATGTTAAGTTTGCAGCTATGCTAAAAATTATGTTCTTGTAGGTGTTTGAGCGTAAAATTTTTCAGATTGTGATGATCTGCATTGTCTAGTATGATGTAATGCCTCACACACAGTCGATTCAATTCTTTTTCAGTAGAAACAGTGCACCTATTTGCGTTATCACATTAATTTGTTACACAGGACATAAGGATGATATATTTTCTAATTTTACAAAGTCTTATTTTGTCTATAAGAAAAGAGAGTGTTGATTTTATCTTTTGAAATTGTACAGTTTTCATGATGGTAGATTTTAATGAAAGAATTTAAGGATAGTTCTGCTGCTTCTCTGTAATACGGGTATTTTTCAAAAAAGTTGAAAATTTCATTATTTGTTGAAATAAGTGAATGGAAGAGGAGGTATGTCTACTGATATACAATGCACTGGTATACTAGTGTTGATTGAAAAAATGTGTTTCTTTTATTTCATTTCTTCTAGTCTCTTGTCTGTATGAGTCCCTCATTGGCAAAGCCAGAGGGGAATTTTCCACTCTGTCTGTCTGGTCATCTCGCTGTCAGTCTGTCCGTCCCACTTTTGATTTTCATCCTTTTCCCCCACTGGGAATATACATAAAATACATGTATTAAGTACAAGTCATGCTCCATGAGTTTGTTCCCATTTTTCATCAACTGAAGCAGGTCTTTTAGGGACTGAGGCTTATGGTGGTAGGGGGACTTGCTTTGCTCAGCCATCAAATAGTTGCTAATAAATTGAGTATTTTATTTTGCTTATTACTCAAAAATAGCAAAATTTTCATGAAATGTCCATTATTAATAAACATTTTTTGAAAAGGCCCTAGCATTGCAGCTGAAAAATTGTTCTAGCGTTTGTGGGTATTGGTACTTTTGTAAATAAGACTTTAGAGGATTTTCAGAGTTTTCATTTTCTGTTTTCAGAAACTCCAGGTACTGATTCTAAAGGAGCAGGTAAAGTCAATTCATTAAACATAAGGATTTGATTAGCGTTAATGAAACTGTTTCTGTAAACTAATGCAGGCTTGTTTCACTTATTCACTCAGGATTGGATATACATGTATTAGGATGAGAAATATATAAAAGAAAGAACTTTCTGTATCATATAGTCTGTTGATTGAAGATTCAAACTTTGGAACATTTAACGTCAATCTTGATTATTATGTCATACGTAGTGAAAAATAATCTTAACGCTTTTATAGTAACATAAACAATTTATTTTACCAGTACAAATGTATATGAAAACAGCGTCTAATTTGTAGTGCTCGAGTACTGTATAAAAACTTTCTTTCAGTCATCTTAGGGTTACGGTCTTCTGACAAGCACATTCAGTTGGAACTACAGAATGACAGCTCTACCAAAAGGTTCATCGGAGAACTGAAGCAGGCTCAAGATGGTATGTAACTTATCTAATTGAAATTGACCCTTCTGATTGTGCAAAAATTTTGACAAAATTCCGAACTTTTAAGTCACAATGCATTTTTTATGCTTGACTATAGACGTATAATCAAGCTTGATTATGCATCTATGACTTGGCCGATGTTGGAAGCATGATTCACTGAGGTTGAAATATTGTAAAATCACAAAATTTAGTGTTTTGTTACCGGCAATAGGAAGGGTCAGTTGTACACAGCATATCACAATGTGTATATCCCAACCTTTACATTAAACCTTTATTTTCTTGTCCCCTAGCAAGGAGGGTTTCGTCTGCAGATGGCAAATCAAATCGTCACTCAGTCAATTGGGTGGTCAGACGGAGAGCATTTTCATTTAAGTCACGTCCTAAGTCGACGTCTAGTATAAGCAGTGGTAAGGGATATGCTTGTCTCCTACTTGTTCACTTCTTCAGCTATTTTCTAGCCTTGCTAGCAAGGAAGCTCAGACCATAACAAGTAATTTGGCTTGTTGACAATCAACAAAATCACGAAAGCAAAAATTCAGCGCTTTCGTGTCATTGGAAATAATTTCTTTTGCAACTTTCAATTAATGATTTTTTTTTCTAGCCTATTTACCTTCACCCCTTTACTTCACTCCTTTTATACATTTTAAGTTGGATGTAAGAAAAAATGTGAAAATTTATACATGTATGACGGACCAATGTTTGGGCAGAATCTCTGCAATGATTAAGGACACATAGATTAATTACTAAGCCAAATTGAATCTGTTTGATTTGTCAAGGTTAAAATCCTCGTTGTGTTACATGTTCATGTAGCTTATCACAAGGCAAAGTTACTTTTGTTTGTTCAAAGATTTTGGAGGTGAATTGCAAAACTTGATTCTTTTGATGAAGATTGAGCAGATGTCAACAATTTATTTGTCCCTTTTCTTCTGCGTGAATATTTTGGAAGAATCATGTAGTGCGCAACCAAAATTTGGTACTGAAAACAAAAATGACGTGAATTATAGTATTAACAGATCTCATTAAAAATGATATGCAAATGTACATTTGTAAACAAATCTTGTTTTTAAGGTACACAAACATGTATTGATTTTTCTGAAAGTAAATCTGCACACAAAGTTGAAGCGCATTTTGTTGCGGAAATGAATGTGTATACACAAATACATACCGTATAACCAGAAATTTTCGTGAGTGTCAAATTTCATGATTTTATAGTAAAATAGGGTGTCTTTGTTTTTGTGAGTAAAATTTTTCGGGATTATAAATTACAAGCAAATATTTACATATGATGTTACTGTTTTGTACCTTTCATTATTGAAGTTTTAGTAAGGTCTGTGATAAGAGTACACTCAATTCACTTCTATTTGCATTTAATTTTGAAAAGTAAAGCATAAAGCATGTACAATTAGAACGAAATGTAAATGATATACCAAATGTTTTAACTTATCAAACACAATAGTAAAAATTAGTATCTTGCGAAAATTTTTTGATTATACGGTACCTTGTTTGAAGTACATACAAAGAACTTGTAGATAAGGTTCTGAAACAAGATTGTTTCAGCCATTGAATGAGGATTGTGCCGTCTTAAAATGAGAATTATGTCATCTTAAAAATGAGGATTGTTTCATCCATGAAATGAGGATTGTGTCATCCTTAAAATTAGGGTTGTGTCATCCTTGAAATGTGGTTGTGTCATCCTTGAAATAAGGATTGTGTTATCCTTGAAATTAGGATTGTTTCTTCCTTGGAATAAGGATTGTGTCATCCTTGAAATGTGGTTATATCATCTTCGGAATGGAGATTGTGTCATCCTTGAAATGAGGATTGTGTCATCCTTGAAATGAGGATTGTGTCATCGTTGAAATGAGGATTGTGTCGTCCTTGAAATGAGGATTGTGTCATCCTTGAAATGTGGTTATGTCATCTTTGGAATGGAGATTGTGTCATCCTTTGAATGAGGATTGTGTCATCCTTGAAATGAGGATTGTGTCGTCCTTGAAATGAGGATTGTGTCATCGTTGAAATGAGGATTGTGTCGTCCTTGGAATGAGGATTGTGTCATCCTTGAAATGTGGTTATGTCATCTTTGGAATGGAGAGTGTGTCATCCTTGAAATGAGGATTGTGTCATCCTTGAAATTAGAATTGTGTCATCCTTGAAATGAGGATTGTGTCATCGTTGAAATGAGGATTGTGTCGTCCTTGGAATGAGGATTGTGTCATCCTTGAAATGTGGTTATATCATCTTCAGAATGGAGATTGTGTCATCCTTGAAATGAGGATTGTGTCATCTTTGAAATTAGGATTGTGTCATCCTTGAAATGAGAATTGTGTCATCCTTGAAATGAGGATTGTGTCATCCTTGAAATCAGGACTGTGTCATCCTTGAAATGAGGATTGTGTCATCCATGAAATGAGGATTGCATGGTCCTTTGAATAAGGATTGTATCATTGTGTCATTATTAAGCTTGATGTGAGGATTGTGTAATTCTTGATATGAGGATTGTTTCATCCTTGATTTAAAAATAGGAAGATTTATTCTTTTTTCGCTTTTACTCTATTTTGTATGCAAATTCTGTTCGTTAATCTCACTTTGATTTCCAAATCTTTGTATGAGATTAATTGATGGTCTGTATTTGATACTATTTCAGAACCTTTTGACATCATCTTACACACTTTCTAAAAAAAGTATTGTAATTCTTTTAAAAAATGTTGAATTTAAATTTGTAAAGGGTACTCACTACTGGTATGAATATACGGTGTAATGAGTCAGCATTCTGAGCCTCATAATAGAACAAAAAATCATTTTGTATTATTTAGAAAAAAAATTCACTTTGTAATATTTTTGCATATGTAAATGCAACGACCTTCAGTGGTATTCGTCAATCGTGTTATTATTGTCAGCTGTTTAAAATATCTCAACAGCTGATATTCTGTATTGATATTTTTATGGAAGATTATCCATGCTTTGTACACTGTAAATGACTGGTTGCTAACTTGCTATAAAACCAAGGTAAATAGTAAAACCAAGATGTCAACTCCGTTCACTTTAAAGAAGCTTTTCCCTGAAGATCAACATCTGTTACAACAAATTGATGAATACTTGAAGCTAGCTGTATGCTAGATTTGTTATATTTGACAAAAATAAAGGCATACAGTTCAAATATCAACTGAAGATATTACTGTATGATCATGACAGAAATGGAATTTTTATGTGTTATTTAGTTATTGAAAAAGCCCCAAAACTTCAGCTATTATTTACATAAGTCATAGTGGACAAAAGAAATAGTTGATAGTGGATCATACATGCTACATGATACATATAACAAGGTGTATTAAAAATTCTTTTTATTTCAAGTTAACATTAAAAAATATTTCAAAGTAAGTTTAATTCTTTAAGAGAGATATGCAATTAGACCATTTTTTTGTCTTTCAAAGCTTCTCATTAAGAATCTTATCAGTTTTCATTGATTTATCTGTTCTCTCTTTTTCATTGGTTTATCTATTTCTTAATTACTTCGTAAAGTTGTAATGTGCAATTTGAAAAAAAAGGTCTATCGATTTATTTCTTGATGTCTCTTTTTGTAATATTCTCTTAAAATGTAATTTTAATTGTCTGGTGCATAAATTTCTATATATGATTTTAATAATTAAGAGGTTGATCTCAGTTCCACCATAACTAAAATTTATGATAATTACTTATGAATCATATATGACTTGGATGCATTGATTTATATAGAATTATAGTCATGAATTTGCATAAATCCTGCACACATATATGCATTTCAGTATTACACCCCATATATTATAGATACGCTTCAATAAGATAGATGGCTTATATTTCAGTGACCTCCCAGAATGCCGCTTTTGGCCTGCCGTCCTCCTTTGCTTGGGTCCAGCAGCATTTAGATAAGATCAACAAGCATCGTAGCGATAATCCGTTTGCTAACGATGTATTCGACCCTCTCAGTTATATGAATATACAAAACCCTACGGGTGATATAGTCTCGGCAGAAAACATGGAAGGTTAGTGGAAATCATCGTCGTAGTGTGTGCGCTAACTGGATGAGGGGCTTTTAATCGGAGATTGGCTTTCTACTAGTGTATGGCTTAGTTTGCTTCAACTTATTCTTTATAATCAGTATGGTTTGTGCACTATTAACTTACATGACTAGTTTTTTTGCAGTGTTGTCTTAACTTGGTGTGATTAGGTTCTAACATTAGATGTAGTGAACTATGCACTAAATTGGTGAGGGATTTCATTTTGCTTGTATTTCTATTCCTTATTTCATTTGCTTTGACTCTAGTCTCTACTTTGGGGTGCACAATATGTAGTAATCTGTTGAATTAGGACTAAGCAATGTTGTGGCTTTTGGGCTTCAAGTATAACTTAGCAGTCACAAGTACACTAGTAATGTGTTATCTAATGTAGATAAGGGTCCTCTAGACTTATAGCTTTCCTTCGACTGTCAAGAATTCTCAATTTGGCAAAAGTTATAACTTACAAAAGTCACATACATTGACTCAGTTCAGTATTCTAAGCACAAGCTATAGTAGGCTTCCTTTAGTTTTGTGGATTCACTGACTTTAAACCAGGTACCCAGTACACTGTATATGGTGATCTGTTGACTAACTGAACTAAAATTTGGACTTTTTTCACAGCACGACTTTCTGCACCAAGTTAACTTTCTTTAAACTGAACTAGGATAGTTTTAGTATTGTGATTCACTGACTATAAGCTGAATGTAGTGATATATCCCTTAGCTGAACTATAACTCTTCTAGTTTTCTATTTCACAGACTTAGTTAATCGAGTGATCTTTCTTTGAACTGAATGAGGATATTTCTAGTACATGCACTGTGACTAAATCACTGGCTTACCTGATAGTAGTGATCTGTCTTCAAAGTGAACTAGGTTTCTTCTATATGTTTATACTGACTTAATTTATCAAGTGATCTTTCCATGAACTGAACTACAGCTGTAGAATGTCTCTATAGTGTTTTGATTTCACTAAGTTGTATGAAATGAGCTTGCTACTAACTGAACAAGGATGTTCTATAGTGAAATAAAGATGTATCTATTGATACCTCCACTATCTGAACCATCATATCTCTAGTGTTTATGATTTTATGGACTAAGCTGTATGTAGTGAATTTATTGCTAATTGAACAAGGATTCTTCCAGTTAAATAATGTCTCTGACTGAGATGTATCTATTGATATCTCCACTATCTGAAATAGAATATTTAGTGTTGTGATTTCATGCACTGAATTGTATATACCGGTAGTGAATTTGTTGCTAATTTTAAAAACAACAAGGATTCTTCTAGTTATATGATTTCACTAAATGAGATGTATCTCTTGATATCTCCACTATCTAAACTAAGATATCTTTAGTGTTGTGGATTCATGGACTTAGCTGTATGTAGTGAATTTATTACTAATTGAACAAGGATTCTTCTTCTTATATGATTTCACTGACAGAGATGAATCTAATATCTCTCCACTGTCTGAATATCTTTAGTGCAGTGATTTCATGGACTAAGCTGTATGTAGTGATCTCCCCTTGGACTGAACTGGATGTTGTTGTATGATTTTTGGCCGGATTGCAAAGCAATTCCGGTCTATAGATTGACGATGTCCGTCTGTCTGTCTGTCCGTCTGCCGTCAACATTTTGGTTAAAGTTTCTGGTTGAGGCAAAATCTAAGGAACTATATGCAGTAGAAACTTTATATTATACATGAAGGTTACCCATGACAAGACCTTTCAATTTATGCCGTAACATTTGACCTAGTGACCTTGACCTTGGACTTTGACCTAGTTAAAGATTTTGGTTAAAGTTTCTGGTTTAAGCAAAATCTAAGGAACTGTATGCAGTAGAAACCTTATATTATACATATAGGTTGCCCATGATGAGACCTTTCAATTTATGCAATAACTTGGACCTAGTGACCTTGACCTTGGACTTTGACCTAGTTAAAGATTTTGGTTAAAGTTTCTGGTTTAAGCAAAATCTAAGGAACTGTATGCAGTGGAAACCTTATATTATACATTTAGGTTGCCCATGATGAGACCTTTCAATTTATGCCATAACATTGGACCTAGTGACCTTGACCTTGGACTTTGACCTAGTTAAAGATTTTGGTTAAAGTTTCTGGTTTAAGCAAAATCTAAGGAACTGTATGCAGTAGAAACCTTATATTATACATTTAGGTTGCCCATGATGAGACCTTTCAATTTATGCCGTAACATTTGACCCAGTGACCTTGACCTTGGACTTTGACCTAGTTAAAGATTTTGGTTAAAGTTTCTGGTTTAAGCAAAATCTAAGGAACTGTATGCAGTAGAAACCTTATATTATACATTTAGGTTGCCCATGATGAGACCTTTCAATTTATGCCGTAACATTTGACCCAGTGACCTTGACCTTGAACTTTGACCTAGTTAAAGATTTTGGTTAAAGTTTCTGATTTAAGCAAAATCTAAGGAACTGTATGCAGTGGAAACCTTATATTATACATTTAGGTTGCCCATGATGAGACCTTTCAATTTATGCCGTAACATTGGACCCAGTGACCTTGACCTTGAACTTTGACCTAGTTAAAGATTTTGGTTAAAGTTTCTGGTTTAAGCAAAATCTAAGGAACTGTATGCAGTAGAAACTTTATATTATACAAGTAGGTTGCCCATGATGAGACCTTCAATTTATGCCATAACATTTGACCCAGTGACCTTGACCTTTGACCTAGTTAAAGATTTTGAATAAAGTTCTTGGTTTAAGCAAAATCTTAGGAACTGTATGCAGTAGAAAGCTTATATTATACATTTATGTTGCCCATGACGAGACCTTTCAATTTATGCCGTAACATTGGACCTAGTGACCTTGACCTTGGACTTTAACCTAGTTAAAGACTTTGGTTAAAGTTCCTGCTTTAAGCAAAATCTAAGGAACTGTATGCAGTAGAAACTTTATATTATACATGTAGGTTGCCTCTGACAAGACCTCTTAATGTATGCTGTAATATTTGACTTAGTGACCTTGACCCAGTTGGTGACAAAAATTTACTTTGCAATCCGGCCATACCGTCTTTAGCGGTGTTTTATTCTAACATCACTTACATCAACCAATATGAACTGAACTCTTGACATTTTAACGTCATGACTTTATTTTGTTTTAGGCATAGTCATTGTGTTTCACATGAACTTTACTTAGTCATCATTATCAGTCAACCTAAACCAAAAGTCTTCTATGCATGTATAGCATTCTGTGCATCATCTGGATATTGCATACAACATGGAAATGAATTACTTTGCTTGATCTGCATGCATGATGTGTTATATATACTGAGTTTATTTCTTTGATATTGCATGTACAAAAATGTAATTAGAAGAATATTTATTCTTGCATGGTCAGATCTAATTTTTTTTTGGTAGATCTTCATAGCATTATTATATAACGTGTATACTTTGTCATGATGATTGCATTTCATCTTTCACAGATAATGTATAGGTACCCAGCCTACACACCTGTCAACTTTGAAATCTTAAAAAGAGGGAGATCTCCCTCCTTGGCACTTGAAAAAAGTATCGATAATTTA
The DNA here is from genome assembly GCA_033119305.1 of Pinctada imbricata. NCBI lineage: Eukaryota > Metazoa > Mollusca > Bivalvia > Pterioida > Pteriidae > Pinctada > Pinctada imbricata. Next base: position 35,965,897 of record VSWD01000007.1, on the reverse strand, counting down.
TTGCATTCTATACATCTTTTTGTCATACAATTTATCATGAAATGCTCTGAATGTCGCTATTGAGGGTTATTCTTCTCTGGTTAATATGCCAAAAGAGGAAAAAAGAGGGTCATTGGGCCGAAAAGAGGGAGATTTTGGTCTCCCTCTAGGGAGAAATGCCAAGGAGGGAGATGAAATAAAAAAGAGGGAGTCTCCCTCCAGAAGAGGGAGAGTTGACAGGTATGAGCATAATATGTGTACTATAATTTCAGACATTCCGACAGAGCCAAGGTTTCCTGAAATGGACCGACTGAAGAAAGCTGAAAGCAGGGATTCTCTGGATCAGTTTGATGAAAAGTAGGTATTCAGCATTGTCGGAAATCTGCAGTCTATTGCACTACAAATACACAATTGTGGGTGCTGGACTGAATCATAAGGAAAATCCCAGTTTTAGACATCATACTGATGTTAAGAGAAACCAGTTTAATATAAAATGTTGGTAAGGTTTTCTCTCTTTTGTGTCGGATTTTATGGTTGCTAGTTCTATTCTGCTGAAATTTACCTAACTTTAATATATCAGAATACAAGGGTTTGCTAATGAGCTAATCTGCAACATCTTCCGTAGTTTGATAAACAGATGCTGTTGGTTTCCGATAATGGGTTCTCTCTTCTATTGGAGATGCAAAAAAATTTCCAGAATATCATTTTGCCATTACAGACATATAGTTCATACAGGTCATGAAATAGGCCACTTGCCAAAATTCATAATGGCTGACAAAATGATGAAAATGTCCAAGGTAGGCAATTTAAGCACACCTTTTCATTGTTACGTCACTATGGAATTGCGTCTTTTAACAGTGACGTCATAATGAAAAACGACGCTAAAGGTGCTGACTCCGACATTTTGTGCTTTCTAACAAGATCGGAAAATGGTCTGTTTGACCTGAGTCTTGAAAAGTAATGGAAAAGTAAGTTCAGTTGTTTAAAAGTCATTGAATTTCACTATCACCTAGATGTTTATGATTCCCCGCAAACTTTGTCTATGATTGTTTTAAAACATCGCTAAATGTGGAATTTCTGAAGATAAGTAAGTACATTTGTATAATCGTTCAGTTTTGCATAATATCAGTGAAAGGTTTTACTGTACAGTGGTCAAAGCAATCAGTCGCTTGTCTGTTTACCAAGTCATGGAAAGTGTGGTTTGAGTTATGGACAAATCATGGAAAAGTTATGGAATTTGGTAATTTTAGTATGAATCAGGCATTACTGTTTACTATTATGCATTCACTGTAAATCCTACAGATTTCATTTACCAGTCTTCTCCTCAAATCCTTTGTGTTTCAGTATCATTTTTCTTTCATAAAATCTATGAAGCAGATAATAAACTTTTAAGAAATTATTCTCTATACTCTGAAACTTAGAATAGTGGTTGATAATTCACTCATTCTGTATCAATTATTATGTGTATATGTATTGACACTGCATAATTTGCAGATTAAGCACGAGCACTTTTGTCCGTAACGTAGGAATATTTGTTTATTTATAGTAATTTCAGAAATGACTTCACGGATTCCCTGGGTAAAATTACCCACCAGTTGGGTATTGGTGGGTCAGGGGCAGAACTTGTCAACAACCTCAAACCAACAACGGCAAGAGAAAGTATCGTTAGATACTTCATGAACGAACGAGAAGATGAATTTACATACAAGAAAAACCTCAGGTATAATTCAATTACCTTATAAGTCCCGGAGTATGTGTGGCTTTACGCACTAATGTTTCAAATGTTTAATAGGTTAAAATTAGAAATACCATAATTTATAGGTAATATGAACATTGTTCCATGAGGGGGTACTAGAGAAAAATTGTTTTGCTTTGTGCATCTTGATAATTTACATGTATCTCAGTACTTGGATAAAAAATAAATATGATAAATTGCTGTGATAAATAGCCTAGAATAACATTTCGAAAATTAAGTTCCACATTTTTGCCAGCAGGAGAATTTTTTTAAGATATCGATCAGAGTTTTGTTAACAATTGCCAGTGGTATGCCATATTCAATTTCATTACTATCTGCCTTTCAATCATGTAAATTACTGTACAGTATTGTTAAGATGTACGGTATTGTTACATTGTACAGTATTGTTACGTAACGGTTGTACAGTATGGTTATGTTGTACAGTATGGTTACGTTGTACAGTATGGTCACGTTGTACAGTATCGTTACATTGTACAGTATCGTTACATTGTACAGTATGGTTATGTTGTACAGTATCGTTACATTGTACAGTATCGTTACATTGTACAGTATGGTCATGTTGTACAGTATGGTCACGATGTACAGTATCGTTACATTGTACAGTATCGTTACATTGTACAGTATCATTATGTTGTACAGTATCGTTACATTGTACAGTATCGTAACATTGTACAGTATAGTTATGTTGTACAGTATGGTCACGTTGTACAGTATCGTTACATTGTACAGTATCGTTACATTGTACAGTATCATTATGTTGTAGAGTATTCTGTGGGACGTGGAATGTGAATGGACAACATCCACCTATATCAGTGGCAAAGTGGCTACAGAGGGACGATGTACCACCTGATGTATATGCTATAGGGTAGGAATTTTGTTAAATTTATGAATATCATTCGACATAGTTATTATACCAACTTCCATTCTATCTTACACTATGTCTGTTTATTGTTCTTAAAAGTTAGATATTTATCTACTGTAACAGTCATATTAATCCAAAAGATAAAATGATGACTAAAGAATACACAGACATTTTGATTAGGTCAAGATAAAATAGATCTTGTATATTAACATTCTCAACATTACTTATGAAAAAGACTATTTCACTTTAATGATGAAGTGCTTGTATGACAAATTTAACTTAAGAGAATCAATGTAATATAACTGAACCAAACCAGAAGAAAATAAAAAGAATTACTGCTTTGAAAAGTAAAGACTCTTTCCCATTGTCAAGGTCCATTATGGATGAAAGCATAATATTCTTTGGTTATATGTGTATACATGACTGGTGCCTAATATGGTGTTTTATGAAATGTTTAGATAAAAAATAAAGAGCACAGTCTTCTCCCCCCCCCCCCCCCCATCTAAAAAATTGTATGTTTTATTTCAGATTTCAAGAATTAGACCTGAGTAATCAAGCTTATCTATTCGCTGATTCTGCGAAGGAAACGGAATGGCAGAATGTAGTGAGGAAGAGTCTTCATCCAAAAGCTAAATATCGCAAGGTGTGTAATATAATGTTATTTTAAAAATCTGTTACAATTGTGGTGGTAATTCAGACAATTTCATGTGTAAAATAATTTTAAGAGGTGTAAATTATAAATTGAGAATGAAAATGTGAAATCAATGAAGTTTCCTAAGCTTTGCTCTTAAGCCGAAAAGGCATGCTCAGTTTAACTCATTGGAAACTTATGTTTTTCACATGCAAATCATTTTCATCGAAACTGAGTTTGTCATGTGCAAGGTTTTCCTATACATCCCTTGAAGAGTCAAATAAGATTTTATTGCACATGTATCTATGTCAGTATACATGTACACATCTCGTCATTACAGAATGTTGTCTTTTCAATATAAAGAGTTACTTCCCTTTTGGGACGGTATCTGATGTAAACAAATTGTGACGTTATGAAATTCCTGTAGGAACTTCCTATTTAAATCCTGTTTTTCCTTAATTTTATGCTTGTTCCCATAGAATAGACCATTTTCCGATCTTGTTAGAAAGCACAAAATGTCCGAGTCGACATCTTTTGATACTGTTTTACAGTATGAAGTCAATGTTAAAAGAAGCAATTCCATTGAGAGGTAACAATGTCTGTAAAAAAAGTGTGCAAAAAATTGCCTAGCTTGGACATTTTTCATAGCTTTGTCAGCCATTTTTAATTTTGACAAGTGGCCTATTTGATGACATCACAATTACTGTCCATCAGATACAATCCCAAATGTAACGGAATAGGAATTGTAAATCTTTTAAAATTGTAGGTCAGACTTATACGATTAGTGGGGATAATGCTGATAGTTTATGTAAAGGATCCGATAGTAGGCAGTGTTCATTTTGTGGATGCTGATTACGTTCCCACTGGCATTATGGGTATTATGGTATGTTATTTTTATACTAGATCTATACAAGTTTCTCTTTCTATGCCCTTGTATCAAAAGATTAAGGGGTGCATTGACCCATCAGTCTGTCTCAGACTGTCTTTTTGAAATTATATTGATAAAGTAAAATATCTCTATTTTTGGACTTTCAAGAAATGATTTTAGATAATATGGCTTGCAAGTAGATTATTTGCAGTTGAATAAACTTTAAATCTGTTTCAGCATTTCTTTTTGCAGGGAAATAAGACATACTAGTAGTGTGAATCGTTGTAACCTTGTTATTTTAATGGTATAAGAATTTCTTCTCCTGTTTAGGGTAACAAAGGGGGCGTTGGTGTGCGACTTTCCATCAATAATACATCTATACTCTTCATCAACTCTCATCTGGCTGCACATCAGGATGAGTTTGAAAGAAGGAATCAGGTAGGCATTGTTTAAATTATAGATATCAGGTAGGCATTGTTTTTAAAATTATAGAAATCAGGTAGGCATTGTTTAAATTATAGATATCAGGTAGGCATTGTTCATAATATGCGTAGATATCAGGTGGATATTGTTTAAATTATAGATATCAGGTAGGCATTGTTTTTAAAATTATAGAAATCAGGTAGGCATTGTTTAAATTAAAGATATCAGGTAGGCATTGTTCATAATATGTGTAGATATCAGGTGGATATTGTTTAAATTAAAGATATCAGGTGGATATTGTTTAAATTATAGATATCAGTTAGTCATTCTATAGATTTCAAACTACAATTGTAAAGGATTTTGGATTGATCATACCCTTTATTTTCTTCTAAGATGCATCTATTATAATGTGTATTTACATGTAAATAGTCATTGGATTACAGGCAGCTATAGTCATATATTTTGTACATGTAATTTTGTTTGTAGGATTACAGGCAGCTATAGTCATATATTTTGTACATGTAATTTTGTTTGTAGGATTACAGGCAGCTATAGTCATATATTTTGTACATGTAATTTTGTTTGTAGGATTACAGGCAGCTATAGTCATATATTTTGTACATGTAATTTTACTTGTAGGATTACAGGCAGCTATAGTCATATATTTTGTATATGTAATTTTACTTGTAGGATTACAGGCAGCTATAGTCATATATTTTGTACATGTAATTTGTTTGTAGGATTACAGAGATATAGCTGCTAAGATGAAGTTCAGACAATTTGTCCCCCCGCTTACCATAGATGAACATGAGTAAGATACATTAAAAACTGTCTTTTGTTCGAGGCGTCTTTTATTCGCGAATCGGATTACACTGACCTATTCGCAGCATTTTATGTGTGCGAGTACATGTATTGAGGTTATGTCAATAATGTAGCTAAATTTAAACATGTTCACGGCGTTTAATTTTCGCGACAGAAGCTGACTTGCGAATATCACAGAAATAAAACGCTTGCGAATAAAAGACGGTATACAGTAATGTTTTTTTCTCTCCAAAAAAGATGAGGAATTTTTCTGTATCTTTAATACTTTTCTTTTAATCTGAAAATCTAAAGATAAAATTACTGTAGAATACATACATGATCAGGAAAATGTGTATAATATGTTATAATGGTATGGACAGGTTGGTCAGTGAGGTATTGAAATGTGCAAATTGTGATTTTTCCATAAGTCTTTATCTCAAATACTTGAAAATGTGTGAGACCGGATTTTATATTCTACCCTACCCTATTCAACCACTTACTTGAGATTTCGTAATCCAAATTTTTACGATATAAAAAGCAAGTCTTAACTTGCAGAAAAAGAAAACTCAAGTTTTCAAAAAAGTCAAATTTGTGATATTCTTTATAACTTACCTCATTCAGGAAACTTAAGGGAAACCCAATCTCAATTCATTCCCCTCATTATACATTGTATCATAGTTACAGTTTTAAATTAAAATGATGGAATTCTCTGTAGGAAAGAAATTAACACATTTTTACTATTCACTTTTGCAATTTACACATTTTCAAATTGTACATTATATTGAAACATTCATATTGGCATGTGAAAATTATTGAAATTATTTTATATGTATTATGAACGTAAGGATATCTAATAATCAAAAGAAAGTCATCACTTCTGAAAACTTCTATACCAGCTTTCGATAACTTATTTATAAATAACACAATTTCAGCATGGTGTTTTGGATTGGTGATCTGAATTACAGAATATCGGGTCTTGAAATTGATGTGGTAAAATCTATGATAGAACATGAAAAATTCACAGATCTTCAGTCATATGATCAGGTATGTACTTATAGACTCAACTACTTGCAAACATATACATGTAAGTTATCACTGGAGTTATCTTTCCTTGAAATTATCGCTATAGAATCTAATTACTAGATGATATTTGCTTCAATTTCCTTCTGATTCAATTGTATGGCATATGAATGTTGAGATACTCATAAAACTACAGAATTATACTGGGGCTGTACCAGTGGCTAGCTAGGACCAGTGGTCAGCTAATGCATTTTAAGAAAAAATTGGTTGTTTCATGTTTATACTAAACAAGGGATAAGAATTTATCAGGGGAAAGGGTTGGTGTACTCAACATGATCAACTGGCTATAGTGATCTTTAGAATTTGTGATTTTTCATGATTCATATACAGCTGACACTCGTTATCTCAAACTCGGTTATCTCGAAATTCCGTTAATCTCGAAGTCGAGCGGCGGTCCCATCTTTTTTCCTTCATATTCTAACCAATCTGACTTCGGATAACTCGAAATCGGTTATCTCGAAATTTCGCTTATCTCGAAGTAATTTCAAAGTCCCAAGTCATTTTCTTGGTATATTTTATACTCGTTAAGTCGAAGTCCTAATGTTAGTATAAACAAACCAATTAACGTACCAAACAATAGTGAAAGCGCATGGTAAACAAACAATTATAGGTACCGATAACGCAGGTTGACTGATTCGCCGTTGTTTGATCGACCGTGACATCAAAATTAATTAAGGGGGTAAACAGTGAATTAGATAATATCATTGCGGAAACAATGATATGTGCATGTTTCATTCATTAAAATTGAATTGTTTGTTATATTGAAATTCTTATGAGAAGCGACGGCTAAAAAAAATAAACAAACCAATACAACTCCCCACCCCCCACCCCCCCCAAAAAAATCGCAAGATTTATCGTAACTGAAATAAAGCAATTTGAACAACAATGATTATACTGATGATCTACAAAATAATCCATACATAAAATTTCATACACTACGAGGAAGATTATTAAACTTGTATGCATGGGAGTAATTTTAAGTGAAGAATGAAGACATGTATACGACATTGAAGTCTAGCAGACGAAAAAATTAAATAGCGTACGAACAAATGTCTTCATTGTACTTTGATGACACAAATTATCTAAAACTCTTGAAGGTAAACGGCTTATGACAGATTGATAAGACAACCAAACTTGTATTATATCAGGGCCGATGCGATCGGCGCGGAAGGGGGGGGGGGGGGGTCACACAACGAATAAAAATACCTGACGTTCTCAATGTGCCTCCTCGTAAAATTTCAGTATTAAAAATACGTTTATGGCACTTCTAGAATTTTTCTACGTTGTGAGGTAAACATTACATTGTCAGCACGAGTTGCCTTTTAAACTGCGATATCTATTGTATAAAATACAATAGCAAAACGATTCTTTTAGCCTTATAGGTGGTACAATACATTCAAAAATATACCGTAAATTCGACTGACGTTTATCTCGAACTCCGCTTATGTCGAAGTATTTTCAGTGGGCCCATCGACTTCGAGATAACGAGTGTCAGCTGTATCAAAATGTATTGGAAAGATTAATTTTCAACATTTAAAACAAAATATTTATCTTTAGTCGGCAATTTAGTCGGCAACTGGTACAGAAGTTATGCAAAATTTTACCTATTTCTGATCAACTTTAAATCAACCATTCAGCATAAACATTCAACCCACTGGAAAAATTGTACAAATCTATTCAAGTAGGAGACAAGCATTAACCATGTCATATTTTGTTAAATGCACATTTTATTAGCAAAAAACCCTAAAATTTAGCTGGCCACTGGCACAGCGCCAGTAGGTCAAAAGTTTGAGGTACTAAAGTTGAAAATTTGTTTGATATAATATCTCTTTTAGTTACATCAACAACTTGGTCGTTCACCAGATGTTTTTCCTGGGTACATGGAAGGGAAGGTATTATTCCGACCTACGTATAAATATAATCCTGGAACAGATGAATGGGACTCGAGGTATAATAATAGATTTGTACTCAACATCTCTTCATTATAAGGTCAAATATATTCTCAAACTGTAAAATACTAAATGTGAGCAATGTGACAATGTATCTATACAGTGAGAAAAAGTTAATGAAATTTTATCACAAGATTTATATACAAATGTACATGGGGACTTCTTGAATTCTTCTGTGATACATTTTGTATGTCAAACATTTCAGGATTTTCATCCGTCTGAATGATAGTTTAATGTAAGCTTTTTGTGATTTGAACAGTTTTTTGTCCGCCAGTCCAATATTACGGATTTTTTTTTTCAAAGAATTTTGTATATATACAAATGTAATCAAAGTATTCAGCTCAAATTCCAAGCACTAGCGAATCTTCAAGTAGAATTCATGTCAGATTTATTTTTCCACAAAGCATTATCTTTTTCTACTTTCAGTGAAAAGAACAGAATACCAGCATGGTGTGATAGGATTTTATTTAAGGGACCAGGCATCAATCTCCTTCAGTACAGGGAACATTCTGAACTGCTGATAAGTGATCACAAACCTGTATCGGCTAGCTTTGAAGTGCAGGTAACAAACATTTATGCATACAAAAAATTTTGTTGATTGACTAAAGTATATATCATTTTTGGCCGGATTGCAAAGCAATTCCGGTCTATAGATTGACGATGTCCGTCTGTTTGTCCGTCCGTTTGTCCGCCCGTCCGTCTGCCGTCAACATTTTGATTAAAGTTCCTGGTTGAGGCAAAATCTAAGGAACTATATGCAGAAGAAACTTTATATTATAAATGAAGCTTGCCCATCATAAGACCTTTGAATTTATGCCGTAACATTTGACCTAGTGACCTTGACCTTTGACCTAGTTAAAGATTTTGGTAAAAGTTTCTGGTTTAAGCAAATTCTTAGGAACTGTATGCAGTAGAAACTTTATATTATACATGTAGGTTGCCTATGGCGAGACCTTTCAATTTATGCCGTAACATTTGACCTAGTGACCTTGACCTTGGACTTTGACCTACTTAAAGATTTCGGTTTTAAGTTTCTGGTTTAAGCAAAATCTAAGGAACTGTTTGCAGTAGAAACTTTATATTATACATGTAGGTTGCCTCTGACAAGACCTCTCAATGTTTTCTGTAATATTTGACCTAGTGACCTTGACCCAGTTGGTGACAAAAACTTACTTTGCAATCCGGCCATACCATCTTTAGCGGTGTTTTATTTCCAATAGACCATTTGCCGTCCTTGTTAGAAAGCACAAAATGTCCTAGTCAACATCTTTTGGCATTTTGATGTCACTGTTAAAAGACGCAATTCTATAGTGACGTAACAATGAAAAAGTGCGCTTAAATTGCCTACCTCGGACATTTTTCGTCATTTTGTCAGCCATTATGAATTTTGGCAAGGGGCCTATTTTTAGTATTGTATTCAATATACCCAGGCTATTTGAACTTTCTTATTATCTATTCTGTCTTTTCATTGGTGTATGCTTGTGTTCGATTTGGGACGGTATCTGATGTAAAATCATTATGATGTAATAAAATTTCTATCAAAACACCGGTTTGTAGCGTACTTTCTATGAATTTAATGTTAGTTTCCATAGAATGTGATACCGTCCCGAATGGGAAGTAACTCTGTATGATGAAAATCCAGAATATTTCAAACAGTTTACATATTTGCATTTTATGCACACTAAAACCATAGATCACAATATTTGACACCATATAGAGAATAAGTGTCTTAATTTGTGTTTTGTTACGGGTATACAACACACAGCAAATGCATTTATCGCATGAAATGCGCTAACGCGCATTACATGTACAATATGCGATAAATGCATTTGCTGTGTGTTGTATACCCGTAACAAAACACAAATTATGACATTTATTCTATATATATGCACCATAGTTGTTTATTTCATTCTTGTTTTCTGAAATCGCGTTTTCTAGGTAAAAGGTTGACGTTAAAATTCAGGTCACCGCGGGCTCAGTTTGCAGGTTAGAACAGCCGTCGCGGCATGTTTCTTTAGATCTTATGCATTGTGACGTCACGAGTGTTAACACACTAATTGCAGCACGTTTCTTTCAATAGTAACATCTCAGGGAATTACATTGGTTGTGCATATATTTCTTAATGTGACGTGGTTAACTTGTAACAGATCTGTGATGTCACAGTAAAATTTAGCATCAAAAGTTACGATGTTGGGACTTTGTATATCTATACATACGGATACAGTGACTTCTTGTGAGACAACCTTCAAGAAGGGCCCCAAAAACTTATAAATACAAATACATGTATGTAGTGCACTGCAGGAGAAAAGTGGGCGTGCATATCAAGAATCCCAGGAGAATATCTTTTCATGAATCCAAACCTACCTCTGAATGTGAAATATAGTAATAATTTAATGATTATAGCATGAATTTAGACAGACAGATCGATAAATCTACATATATTTAACCTGGGTAGGAGTGATTTTCCACACATGTCATTCCAAAACTTTTAATCAAGTTTAATCAAATATTTTTAAAAGCATGTTAAGAGTAAGGATCAAGTTAAGTTATCAATGAACGCTCAAAAGAATCAAATACTCTTTAGTTCTCAGAAATAACCTACAACACCTAAAGGGGTAGGGCCACGAAGCCCGATATTGGCCCTAATTAGCTCACCTCGACGAAGTTGAGTGAGCTTATGCTATAACCCAACGCGTCCGCGTCCGCGTCCGGTTAAGAAGTTTGGGGTAGCTCAGTCTCTGACAAAGTACTAATGCTACAGTAACCAAACTTGCACAAGTGATTCATCTTTGGATGCTGAGGTGAACCCATGCATCGTATGCAGCATCTGACCTACATTTTCCGCTTGAGTGACTTGGTTAAGAAGTTTGGGGTAGCTCAGTATCTGACAAAGTACTGATGCTACAGTAACCAAACTTGCACAAGTGATTCATCTTTGGATGCTGAGGTGAACCCATGCATCGGATGCAGCATCTGACCTACATTTTCCGCTTGAGTGACTTGGTTAAGAAGTTTGGGGTAGCTCAGTATCTGACAAAGTGCTAATGCTACAGTTACCAAACTGGCACAAGTGGGTCCGTGTACTAAACCACAATTCAATTTTCCATTTTGGAAATGTTAATGAAAAATGGAAAATTGAATCAATTTTTCATTTTTCATTTTCAATTTAGTAAATGAAAAATGGAAAATTGAACCAATTTTCCATTTTTCATTTAAAATTTCAAATTGAAAAACGAAAATGGAAAATGGACTCAAATACGCTGTATTAAACCACAATTCAATTTTCCATTGCAAAAGTAAAAAACGAAAATGGAAAATTGAACCCATTTTCAATTTTCAGTTTTCATTTTGAAAATGAAAAATGAAAAATTGATTCAATTTTTCATTTTTCATTTTAAAAGTGAAAATTGAAAATTGAAAATGGGTTCAATTTTCAATTTTCCTTTTTAAAATTTTATTTTCTTAATGAAAAATAGAAAATGGACTGTAATAGGCTGTACTAAACCACAATTCAATTTTCCTTTTCAAAATCCGTAATGGAAAATGAAAAATTGAGTCAATTTTCCATTTTTACACTCCGCGCGCTAATGCAAAAATGAAAAATGAAAAATTGAATCCATTTTCAATTTTTCATTTTTCATTTTCGATTTAACGACACACGACCTGCACACCCCTATCACTATAATCCAGAGGTCCAGCGATTAGCCAATCAGAGCGCTCGTTTTAAACGTAAACAAAAGTCTCTATCGGCAGCTTGCCCTTTCTCTCGCTTCGCAAATAAACAGTTGTAGTTGTGGAAATAACATTTTATATGTTTTTAAAATAATTTTATGAAATATGTTATCTTAGACACATAAATTTATGCAGCTCTCTCGTATTTTTATAACAAAGCTATAGACAAGGCAATGCGATAAGCATATAAAGGATCATGGACTTTAAAGCTTCCTTGAGTTATCGCCTTATTTCGAGTGAATCTAACAGAATTGTGCTTTTTTGCATTAAAAGAACTATGGACATTTACTATTATGAATTATACAGAAATCCCTTTTTATCCATCCATAACCCGGTTGACGTCTGTGTTCGCTGTATATCCGGCGGTCATACTTTGGATGTTGTACACTATCAGGGGTGGATCCAGAGTGGAAAGCGGGAGAGTGGGGTGTTGCATCGGCCCAAAGGGTCGATCCGAGGCACGAAATGCCCAGTGTAGGAGGGTACGGGAGGTAGAAGTCCGGGGGGGGGGGCTCCCCGGGAATTAAAAAAAGAATAAAATTGTGCAATCTGAAGCATATTTTCTCCTTATTATCTCGAACATCAGGACCATTTTAGGAATACCAGTTCCAATTAGTAGGGAGAGTCTGGGTTTATCTCGATCTTTTTTTTTTCAGATTATTTGTACTTTAATACTTTTTGTTAATTTGTCCCCGCAGTTACAGTGTTACATGGACACAAAATTAGAATATTAGTATGATATGGAGTAAAATTTGTTTCCATCACTTTTGTTTGTTTGTTTGTTTTTACATAATTTCCAAGTCCAATGTTTAATAAATGTACATTTCTATGTTTTAAACAAACTTTGAAGACTAAAAAATCCTTCTATAAGCATAAAAGCGTGAAGGTTCCTAACCCCGTACCATTTATATGTTTTGTAAATCATTTGACATGTTTATATGATTGTTAATTTTCCGATAAAATGTAGAAATTGAATTGAAAGATATGATAACTAGTTGGAATAAGGACCAATTTTCGGGCATAATATGAACAGGAAACCTTTGCGCGATGTACATTACAAAACTTTGCAATAAATATTGTTTGTACGAACAAATTTAGAACTTAAAAAATTGGATTTACAACCTCAATAAATTCTCAAATAAGGTATCGATCGATATATGATTGAATACATAAAAAAAAAAATTTCCAACTGACGAATTCTGCTGAACATTTAGCAATTTCTACTGATGCGTTTGCAGTTTTTTTTTTCGATTGCTGATGTCACCGAAATAAAAAGAAAACCTAGGGGGGTTCCCATAGGGGGGGGGGGTGTGCCCATGGGGGGGTTTCCATGGGGATTTCTCCCCCCCCCCCACAACCACCACCACTACCCAGCCCCTAAATCCGTCCTTGTACTGTTGAAACTTAAATGGTTGAATAGATGTTGATTTTTAGCATCTATAGATAGTAGATATCTAATTTTCATTCCGATATTTTGATAACTTCATGGGAAAATAAATGATAAAGTTCTCTATCTTCTTACGCCTGCTGAACAGCGCATGCCTCCATATGACACACAAACATTAGTATTGTTTTCATAGTACAATAATGTAATTATCACCTCTACATGGTATCCACATGATAGATTTTACTGTAGTAGTGACATTGTATAATTCTTGAATGATATTTAGTTTCTTAACAAGTACTATCAGGGACGTATATATACCATGATATACGTGCCTGGAACTATATTGTGTTTGGTTTCTTATATTTTATTCTATACATATATTCCTTAATTCTAATCAGTAATAATCAAATATTCTTGCGCATGTTGCATATCAACAAATATGGTAAAAAAGGGGGGTTGAGCACTTTGCCGGATTTTCACTAAATACATGTATTAGTTTACCGTCTATTATATTGATTGATCAGTGCCGGGGCGTAGCTTCGATGTGAACGGTTAGCAGGGGCCGGCGGGCCTAAATCCTCAAATGGGGGGGGGGGGGGGGGGGGGGTGCATAATTATACACTTTTTGTGGAATGACTCGCAAGGCCCGAGGGGTCTATATGGGGAGGGTATATAGATGGAAGATGATTTCCCTCCCAATGGAAGGGGTTCGGGGGCCTCCCCGAGAGGATTTTGAAAAAAAGTCAAGCAAATCTATACCCTCTGTCCCATGAATGCGTCTTGTCATGGTTTGGCAAACCTACAAACGGATAACTTTGGCGAAAAAAAATTGCAAGTAACATTCTTCAGGGAAAAATATTTAAACCACAAAAAAAAAACTTTGAAGTCCGATGAAATTTAAAAATCAAAATATGGGAAATGTAAAAAGATTTTAAAAAATGCCTCGGATTACACCATTTTGTCATAAAAATCCGAAAATTTCGCGTACGATCATTTTAGATTTTTTTTTTTTTTTTTTGTGGGGGGGGGGGGGGGGGGGGGTCTATTTGTTCATTTTTTTTCCAAGATATACAAGAATTATTGAATCGATTTATTTTGATTTTGACCATGCATAGCACCATTACCTTTAAAATGGGCTCGAGCTCGAGAATCGATCATGCTCGCTTGATGTCAGTAACGCTGCGCGTGCAAACAACGTCTACCCCTGCGTTAATCCAATTATCTAATTAGCAGTGACTATGTGTATTATTAGATTTAACTTTTGACTGTCAGACGGAAACAAGGGAAGTTATTCATATTCAATGTCTTTTAAAACGCCATAACTAAAGCGTGTTCACGTTGCAGACCCGTTGTACTTCACAATAAAATTAACAGAAAGTCTGAAATATGGGCTAGTTTTATGTTTCTTTCACAGCGTCTTCAGTAACATATTTCATAAAGAAGATATATTTTGTTCTACTATGGAGTAGACGTGATTACAGGTCGCTCCGCTGATTTTGAGATTTAAGTTTTAAAATGGTTTCGTAGAATCTCAGCACAATACTTTACAATATGATTCTAAATAAATTGTATGGTGGAGTTGGATGGCTATAAAGGGAGGTTGGAGGCAAATAAAACACTCACCCATATTTCATAATTTTTATTTTCAAAACATATAAAATGTTATTTCCACGACTACAACTGTTTATTTGCGAAGCGAGAGAAAGGGCAAGCTGCCGATAGAGACATTTGTTTACGTTTGAAACGAGCGCTCTGATTGGCTAATCGCTGGAAATCTGGATTATAGTGATAGGGGTGTGCAGGTCGTGTGTCGTTAAATCGAAAATGAAAAATGAAAAATTGAAAATGGATTCAATTTTTCATTTTTCATTTTTGCATTAGCGCGCGGAGTGTAAAAATGGAAAATTGACTCAATTTTTCATTTTCCATTACGGAATTTGAAAAGGAAAATTGAATTGTGGTTTAGTACAGTCTATTACAGTCCATTTTCTATTTTTCATTAAGAAAATAAATTTTAAAAAGGAAAATTGAAAATTGAACCCATTTTCCATTTTCAATTTTCCTTTTTAAAATGAAAAATGAAAAATTGAATCAATTTTTCATTTTTCATTTTCAAAATGAAAATTGAAAATGGGTTCAATTTTCCATTTTCGTGTTTTACTTTTGCAATGGAAAATTGAATTGTGGTTTAATACAGCGTATTTGAGTCCATTTTCCATTTTCGTTTTTCAGTTTGAAATTTAAAAAATGAAAAATTGAAAATTGATTCAATTTTCCATTTTTCATTTACTAAATTGAAAATGAAAAATAAAAAAATTGATTCAATTTTCCATTTTTCATTAACATTTCCAAAATGGAAAATTGAATTGTGGTTTAGTACACGGACCCAAGTGATTCATCTTTGGATGCTGAGGTGAACCCATGCATCGTATGCAGCATCTGACCTACATTTTCCGCTTGAGTGACTTGGTTAAGAAGTTTGGGGTAGCTCAGTATCTGACAAAGTACTGATGCTACAGTAACCAAACTTGCACAAGTGATTCATCTTTGGATGCTGAGGTGAACCCATGCATCGGATGCAGCATCTGACCTACATTTTCCGCTTGAGTGATTTGGATAAGAAGTTTGGGGTAGCTCAGTATCTAACAAAGTTCTAATGCTACAGTAACCAAACTTGCACAAGTGATTCATCTTTGGATGCCGAGATGGACCCATGCATCGGATGCAGCATCTGACTTACTTTTTCCACTTGAGTGATTTCGCTTTTAAAAGCCAATATTGAGCAAAGTATAAGTGCTACATGTACCAAACTTGCATATTGGATGTATCTTTGATCAAACTTTCATAAAATGACCTTGACCTACTTTTTCCACTTGAGTGATTTTGCCTTTAAAAGCCAATATTGAGCAAAGTTTAAGTGATACATGTACCAAACTTGCATATTGGATGTATCTTTGATCAATCTTTCATAAAATGACCTTGACCTACTTTTTCCGCTTGAGTGATTTTGCTCTATAAAGCCAATATTGAGCAAAGTATAACTGCTACATGTACCAAACTTGCATATTGGATGTATCTTTGATCAAACTTTCATAAAATGACCTCGACCTACTTTTTTTGCTTGAATGATTTTGCCTTTAAAAGCCAATATTGAGCAAAGTATAAGTGATACATGTACCAAACTTGCATATTGGATGTATCTTTGATCAATCTTTCATAAAATGACCTTGACCTACTTTTTCCGCTTGAGTGATTTTGCTCTATAAAGCCAATATTGAGCAAAGTATAACTGCTACATGTACCAAACTTGCATATTGGATGTATCTTTGATCAAACTTTCATAAAATGACCTTGACCTACTTTTTCTGCTTGAGTGGTTTTGCCTTTAAAAGCCAATATACATGTACTAAGAAATATGTTTGAATTGAATTTTGCTGTCACGAGGTGAGCTTCGTAATCTGTGATTACCTATGTTTTTGAACATTATACTTCAAAATTTGTTTTACTGTGATTTGACATTTTGAAACGTTCTCTACTGAATCACGAATCTATCTTTTGTAAACATTGCGTTTATCAATAGCATTTAGCCCTTTGGAAACACCAAAATTGGTCATATTCCGCGAAATTGATGCAAAAACTACTTATTTCTATGAAATGAGCAATGGCCGCATGCATTAACTAGGATGAAAAAAATATATGTGAACTATTATCATTATGTCCTTTTGTCATAAAAGTTTTGTCTAAGTTAACGTATGCGGCCACATTGAATTCTTCCACAAAAGACAAAATTCCAAGCAATTTTTGCCATATTTTGTCAATAACGTCAAAATGACGTCACTTCATGACATCATTACAGTTAAATGGCACTATGTTTGGTGATATTTTTTCTTTTCATTAAAAGCGGTAAAGATTCGTGTATTTTCATGAGAGATATCAAGTATTCCCCATGAAATTTATTTCTAGAGAAAAATCGAGGGCCGATTTAGGGGTCTCGTGGCCCTACCCCTTTACACTGAGACCTTATGTAATATGAAAAAGAAAAGAAAAAACGCTACCCCATAATGGGTAATGGTGGAAGAGTACAAGACTGGGTGTGTATGCCTCAGGAAGTGTTCCTAATCATAAGAAAGAAAAGTTGCTATTAAAACTTGTACTCCATTAAAGGCTTCACATACATGTATATATTTATGCACAATCAATGTAATTCCCTGAGATGAACTATTGAAAGGAACATGCTGTATTTCTGCATGAAAGGCTTGTTACGTCACAATGCATTAATCCTACAGAAATATGCAGGGAGGGCTGTTCTAATCTGCAAACTGAACCCTTGGTGACCTAAATTTTAACATCACCGTTTTACCTGGAAAAACACGATTTCAGAAAACAAGAATGAAGCTGACAATTGTAGGGCATATGTACAGAATAAATGTCGTAATTTGTATCTTTTTATGGGTATGCAACACACACCAAGTGCATTTATTACATGAAATGCCCTAATGCACAGTACATGTTCGATAAATGCACTTGCTTTGTATTGTATACCCGCGGCTGTAACAAAACACAAATTCTAATATGACTTGAAATTTTCTCCCTATATGTACCATAGAACACACCTGGTGTAAAATCTCCAACAAACTTCCAGTGCGCTAAGCTCCGCCCATTCACGTGCTTATATTAGAATAGAAATAACAACTAGCTAGCCGTGATTCATTGTCCAGTAATTCCACTCGTCACATGAACCAATCAAATTATCACCAAGCTGTGAAGCGGCTCGGTGATAATTTGATTGGTTTATGTGACTCATGGAATTACTGGACAATAAACCACGGCTTGCTAGTTGTTATTTCTTAATTAACACACTTATTCTCTATTTACATAATATAATATGTAAGTAGATGGAAAATGAATAAAAGGTAAAGGTAGGGCTTATAGTCTCGTTCGCCTGAGCCTATAAACACCTCCCTGGCGAGACCTGTACAATCTTGTGCATTCTCAACTCCCTTGGCCGTTTAGGCGCTAATGCTTTTCATTCACATTACAATTTCGTCTCATGTGCCTGGCAGGTTTACTCCTGGGTGGAGAGAGTGCAACGTAGTGTAAAGTAACTTGCCCAAGGAAACAATGGTTTTGTAATGATCGGTGACGGTTAGATTCGCACCCACGACCTATTGGTTCGTAGTCCACTGCGCTAACTACTACGCTACCAGCACTACATATATAACAATATAACAATATAATACATATACTTTAATATGAATATAGACATTTTTATTTTTCAAAAATTTTGCTTAACAAAGGGGATTGTTTGAAGAAATTAGAGTTATGCCTCTTGTCATGGCCATAATACCAGAAAATATTATAAAGAAAATGTTTATCTCATGTTTAGATGGGAAAAGTAATTTCAAATTTTAAGTACAAAATTTGAAATAGTTGTTGCTGTAGGGTAAGGTTCAATTTCATATATTTACAAGCAATGGAAAGAAATGAATTACCGGTATTATAGATGAAGGAAGATTCTAATACATATCACCTAAAGTTGGAGTGGGACAAAATGGAATAAATGAGAAAACTAAATATTTCACTGTACAGATGGAAAACATGATCCTTTGCGTGACAACCCTTTTGAAGGGCCCCACAAAAGATTTACAAATTTCTAAAGCCCTGGAAGTCAGGGTTGCGTCTAGGTAGTAGGGAATACAAAGTGTTCCGAAGATCTTGGGTTTCCACGATTCTGCAACACATTAGTCATTGCGTCCTTTGAAAGAAGATTTCTCCTATTATCAATTATGTACAAGATATTACACTTTTTCACTCTCACAATCACTTTGTACTTTTGGTACCAAAATATTTGACCTTGTGAACTTGTTATACATGTAGTTTCCTGTAACAGTGTAAGATCCAACTTGTTATAGTATCCTGTAAACAGTGTAAGATCCAGGGCCATGAAGTCAAGTTTTGTTTACACAGTGACCAATAGTTTGTTCATTTTGATATAGACCAAATTCAGACTGTAGGAGTTATTTTGAAGCAAAGAAAACCAAAATTATGAAATATCTCCTACAGTCTGAATTTGGTCTTATTTTGATACTAAGACATTTGACAGAAAGAGCTTGATCTTGAATTCTGACTGATCTTAAATTCTGTATTAGTACCTACTACCTAGTGGTTCAAGAGGAAGTGATATATTTCTCATCAATTGAACTGTTTCGGTTGACCTCCCTTCAAATTACCTTATAATTTATATACACAAAGCATAGGTATTTCAACTTCCTGCTTTGAGAGAGAAGAAAAAAAGACATTCACAAATGAGGATGTGGTTAAAAATCAAATACTGCAATAAGGAAAAATAAAATTTCCTTGTTCCTATGTGTTAAAAATAGATAAGGAATGCAATTGTTATTATTAAACAATTGTGTGTATCTCTTTAATACATGAATAAGGATTTTTGTGTTGTTTTAGTGATCATTTGCTTTAACCAAGGACTTATACCTTGCTTTATCGTTTTTAACAGACAAGATTCATAACGTTTTATAATATCTTCAGGTGAAAGTGGTGGATGAGGAGAAGTCTAAGAGGGTATATGAAGATATCATGAAGAAGTTAGATAGACTGGAGAACGACTATCTTCCTCAGGTCAAACTGGACAAAACAGAGGTGATTTTATATGAAATTTACTGATAAGGCGTAACATGCAGTATTTCAATGAGGATTTAGTTTGAAAGTTTAGTTTATGCAATTTTACTAGATAAATTATAAGATTAATTGAACATTCATGACATTGTGGAAAAATGAAAAAGAAGGATTTGAACGAAAAAAAATTGTACCGTATCTGTGTTTCTTGTAACTCTTTTTGAGTTTATATGTTGATCTTAACTTACTAGTACTGTAAATGTGGTTATTTTCGCTGGGGAGAAATTTCCCGATTATAACATCAAGAAGTTACGCTTGGGGGAAATTTTCGCTATAAAAATTACTTTCCCATTGTAAGAATGTAGCGGGTATTTTTTGCGTAGAGGAAATTTTTGCAAACTCCATAAATTTGTGAAAAACTCAAAAATTATCCCAACATGAAAATTTTCACGTTTATGGTAGGTCATGTTTAATAAACCGATACAGAATTGTACTAGTAAAGCAAATGTAGATCCTTATCTCCATGAGTATTAAAAGGTATCCTTAATTGTACATGTATTATTAAAGGATCTTGCAATACTGAATTTTCTAATTAGAAGCAACATTTTATGTGACAAATTTTGTAATTGACATGCCATGGCATTTCTGTAATATTCATAAATCAAACAAATACATGTAAAATGAAAAAGCAAAAAGAAAATATGATATTGTCTATAATGTGCAGGAAGTGTAAGTGGCATGAAAATCTGTATGTATAAGAAGCAACTGATATGTCAAGGTCATAATGTGTCAAGGTCATACAAGGCCATTGTATCAATGGAATCAATAGATTTTCTTCATTTTTTTTTACCCAAGGTCAATACCTAACATGGTATGTAAACAGAATTGTCTCTTTGGATTTCTGCTGTGTGCGTGTATATAATAGAAAAGTGAATGTTTATTTCTATATTAATTATTTCAGTTTACATTCACTGATGTCCGATTTATAGAGCCGATGGAGCACACGCTTACAGTTAGTAACACAGGACAGGTGAGCTCTATTTGACAATAGTGAAATTGATCTGATAGAAGATGCCTTGATTGGACTGATAAAATTAAAAGTTAATTTGTTATAATTCTATATTGTATTTTCAGAAAACTTTTGTTTAAAGTCGAATTTCATTTGATTTATTCCATTTATCATAATACCATATTCTGTCTTGATGATGCTTAATACAGATACAATGAACTATGTTTTGATCAGAGATATTTCTATATTTGAAGCCTTGCACTTAAAAAAAGTCAATAGCTTTTAATTGCTGTACTTCACTCTAAATCCAAGTAACGTTAAGCTCCACGCGATGACAATTACTCATTTGTACCACTTTTGAGAGGTTTCATAGGTACATGGTACACTTCATTAATTATTTCCTTTTTTATGTTGCTTTTGAACTATTGTGAGACTTGGAGATCAATTTGTCTGGTTCTAGTTTGACTTATTTGTAACAGGTCAGATTTAGCTGAATTGCAAAACTCGGCGCTTAATTTGATGTGAGACGTTTGGGCGGGCGTCTAGGCGGGCACCAACAATTGGTTTCCGAACTATAAGTCAAGTATGATACATGCTAGTGCAATGAAACTTCATACACTTACTCACTATAAGTCAAAGATTACCCCTATTGATTTTGGAGTCAAAAGGTCAAAGGTCACAGGACTCTGTTTATTGAAAATGGTTTCCAGACCATATTAGAGCCTGTATTCCACCTATGATCATGAAACTTGCCAGAAATGTTTCCCATGAATTAAGGATGACCCCTATTGATTTTGAGGTCAAAAGGTCAAAGGTCAAGGTCATAGGACTCAGATGATTGAAAATGGTTTCCAGACCCTATTAGAGCCTGTATTGCACCTATGATCATGAAACTGGCCAGAAATATTTCCCATGAATCAAGGATGACCCCTATTGATTTTGAGGTCCAAAGGTCAAGGTCATAGGACTCAGATGATTATGTCTCCCCCCAACAGGGAGGAGACATATTGGTTTTGCCTTCGTTGTCTGTCCGTCTGTCTGTCCGTCTGTCCGTCCGTCCGTCTGTCTGACTGTCTGTCCGTCTGTCACGCATCGTGTCCAGCTATATCTCCTGAACCGTTTGCCCGATCACTTTCATATTTATACCCCTGCCATGTAATGGTGGGGGTATATAGTGATGCACTTGTTTAGTATGTTGTTGCTTATGACCGGAAGGTTTCACATCATCTTGACCCAAGGTCATGTGACCAAGGTCAAGGTCACTTAGTGCATATTTAATGAAATTATGCATAGATTCCTGTCCGGGCTATATCTCTTGAACCATTTGCCGGACCACTTTCATATTTTAGTATGTTGTTGCTTATGACCCGAAAGTTTCACATCCCAAGGTCACATTACCAAGGTCAAGGTCACTTAGTGCATTTTTAATGAAATTTTGCATACATTCCTGTCTGGGCTATATCTCTTGAACCATTTGCCGGATTGTTTTCATGTTTTAGTATGTTGTTGCTTATGACCAGAAGGTTTCACATCACCTTGACCCAAGGTCATGTGACCATGGTCAAGGTCATCACTTATTGCGTCTTTAAAGAAATTATGAATACATTCCTGTCCAGGCTATATCTCTTGAACCGTTTGCCAGATCATTTTCATATTTTAGTATGTAGTTGCTTATGACCCAAAGATTTCACATCACCTTGACCAAAGGTCATTTGACCAAGGTCAAGGTCACGTAGAACATTTTTTATGAAATTGTACATGCAATCCTGTCCGGGCTATATCTCTTGAACCGTTTGCCGGATCTTTTTCATATTTTTGTATGTTGTTGCTTATGAACCAAAGGTTTCACATCACCTTGACCCAAGGTCATGTGACCAAGGTCAAGGTCACTTAGTGCATTTTTAATGAAATTGTACATGCATTCCTGTCCGGGCTATATCTCTTGAACCGTTTGCATGATCACTTTCATATTTTAGTATGTTGTTGCTTATGACCCGAAGGTTTCACATTACCTTGACCCAAGATCATGTGACCAAGGTCAATTAGTATATTTTAAATGAAATTGTATTTGTTATGTGTATTATGTCCAGGCTTAATCTTTTGAACCGTGATAAGATCACTTCATATTTTAGTAAGATGATGCTGATGACCCAAAGGTTTCACACCACCTTGATCCAAGGTCATATGACTAAGGTCAAGGCCATGTTTTACATTTTTTAATGAAATTGTAAATGCTATTGAGTCTGGGCTATATCTGAGGAATCATATACTGGATCACTCTGATACTTAAGTATGCTGTTGCTCAGGATTGGAGGATTACTTATCATCTTGACCCAAGGTCATGTGCCCAGAGTCAAAATCATTCAGTTCTTTTTAATGAAATTGTACGTACTAATCTTGTCTGGGCTATATCACCTGAACCCTTCTTACAATTGTTTTCATATTTTAGTACGTTGTTTCTCAGGACTAAATGTTTCTTATCACATTGTCCCAATGTCACATGATTAAGGTCACTTCTTACTTTGGTAATGAAATTGTATATGCTAATCATGTCCAGGCTGAAATTGTCTATGTTTATCATGTTTAGGCTTTATATTTTGAACTGTGTATCCTATCACTAATTCATTTTTTGTTGCTCATGATCCATACAAAGTAGGTTTCAGATCACCTATATCCAAGGTCATGTTACCAAAGTCAATTTCACTAAATATGCTTATAATGAAATGGTATATGCTAATCATGTTTGGGCTTTACCTCAAACAATATAATGAATCACTTTCATGTTTTAGTATCGTATTGCCCATGACTCAAAGGTTTCACATCATCTTGGCCTAAGGTCAAAGTAAGTTAGAGGGAGGGGGGAGACATCTGTTTTTTTCTGAAAAACAATTTTTGTGTCGCCTGCGAAGCATAGTGACACTTAGGGATCACTTTGTCCGTTGTCCGTCTGTCCGTCCGTCTGTCAGTCTGTCTGTCTGTCACACTTTGGGTGTCACAGCCCATAACTTTTGATTGGTCAGTGATAGGGCTTTGATATTTCACATGTGTATTCCTCGTGACAAGACCTTCCTACACATACCATAATTTTTGACCTAGTGACCTTGATCTACATATTTGACCTACTTTTCAAAAAAATTAAGAATTGATATATCTTTTGATTGGTAGGTGATAGGGCTTTGATATTTCACATGTGCAATCCTTGTGGCAAGACCTTTCAACACATACCATAATTTTTGACCTGTGACCTTGACCTAGATATTTGACCTACTTTTGAAAAAAAGATAAGATTCACTATATCGTTTGATTGGTAAGTGATAGGGCTTTGATATTTCACATGTGTATTCCTTGTGACAAGACCTTCCTACACATACAATAATTTTTGACCTAGTGACCTTGACCTACATATTTGACCTACTTAAAAAAAAAGAATAGATATATCTTTTTATTGGTAAGTGATAGGGCTTTGATATTTCACATGTGTATTTCTTGTGACAAGACCTTTCTACACAGACCATAAAATATGACCTTTTGACCTTGATCTAGATATTTGACCTACTTTTCAAGAAAAGTAATATTGGCTATATCTTTTGATTGGTAGGTGATAGGACTTTGATATTTCACATGTATTTTCCTTGTAACAATGCCATTCTACACATACCATAATTTTTTACCTTTTGACCTTGACCTACATATTTGACCTACTTTTCAAAAAAAGTAAGAATGGACATATGTTTTGATTGGTAAGTGATAGGGCTTTGATATGACCTATGATCATGAATCTAGGATGACTCCTATTGATTTTGAGACCAAAAGATCAAAGGTCTAATTCATAGGACTCAGGTAATTGAAAATGGTGTCTGAACTATAAATGAATGTGTATCAACCTGAAATGTGCTAGTAATGTTTCCCGTCTGTCAAGAGCATATATTTATACAATTCATGTATATTTTAAGTCTGCATATTCATACTTGCATTCAAGTTTTGCAACTCGGCAATTTGCATCTTTGATACATTTAAGCTTATTAACTATGTGTGATAGGACTCTAATATCCTTGCGACAAGACTTTATTCTCTTGACCAAAAGTTTTGATTGCCTAGCCTTAGCTTTAATGTTTGACTTCCATTGTAAATTTTATCATGATCTAAATGTTCTGCCAACTTTCTGAAAGTTTTTATTCGGGCATTCACCATTGAAACTTATTTCATATAAAGAAGGTATTTCTTGTGTGTAATTTGTATGATGCGTCAAGACATTTCTGCAAATTTCTCCCCAGTGACTTGACATGAACATTTCACCTACTAGTACATCTTTTTGAAAATTTGTTGTGATTGTTAGATTTTATACACCAGAGGTAATGGTTTAGTACTAAGTTATTTCAGATATTTACAAATACTAACCAAGAAAATGTAGACTCCTGTAACCTTTTCTTGAATATTTGACCTACTCGTCGGAAAAAGTTTTATATTGGCAAGGAATTCTGAAATATAAACATGCATATTAGAACTTCTGAATGTGTTTTTAAAAAAAAAATTGTAGGTTTTGACAAGAAATAGAGCTATATGACAACCCATTAGCTAAATTATTACCATCATTGTGTATTCAATGAGTTTTTATGTCGCCTGATCACATTGTCCGGCATCCATGTATCTGTCTGTCTGTCCATCTGTCTGGTTGTCACAATTTAGGATCTTTCAAACTTGCAGGGATGGTAAAGCATGATGTGACTCACCACAAAATATAGGTCAGGGTCACTTTCAAGGTCAAGGTCACATATTTAGGGTCAAATATGCAACAGGGAACATTCCTTTATTTTTCTATTTTTCAGGTGCCTGTGGAGTTTGAGTTCATAGAGAAACTAGATGAGAAAAGTTATTGTAAACCATGGATGACACTTTCTCCATTCAAATCTGTCATAGCTCCAGGTAAAATATATTTTCCCAAAGAGAAAGGTGTTGATTTTTCATGTGTATGGATCAAGAAAATGAGAAATTGTTCAAAAGTAATGGTAATTTTTCTATCGGATTTCCTTTATTTTTTCTCCTAATTGTATAATAATAGATTCTGTGTTTTATGAAAGTTTAGTCCCCTTCCAAGTCATTTCCAATATATTTGCTCACTGAGAAAATTATCACTGGAAAAGGGAGGGGGTTTAGGCCCTTCACTACCCCACCCTTCTTCTCTAGTGTCAGAATAAAATGTTTATTTTCAGCATGTAATAAAAGAAAATAAATTTGCCAAATTTATTAAGCTGTATTTACATTGTACAGACCAGACTTTCGAGGTTGGATTAACACCTTTTCCCGAAAAATTCTGTAGCTCCACTCTTGAACATCAAATGATAATTTCCATAAAATTTTAACCTAATTGCACGAATTAATTATCATATGAATTTAGTATGTTTTTGACAAATCATATTTACAGGTGATAAATGTGAAGTCCAGCTGGAGGTGTACGTAGATAAGAGTTCTGTGGCACATCTGAACAGCGGCATGGATCAAATAGATGACATTCTTGTACTTCATCTGGCTGGAGGAAAAGATTTCTTCATATCCTTTCTCAACATTTTGGGTGCATTTGAACACCTCCCCCCTTAAAAAAAAAAAAGAACACACACAAGGCAGTTAGGTGTCAGTTTATTGTTTGTACTTATTGTAGAATTTACTATAGACTTGTAAACTTAATACATTAAATTGTGAGTCAACTTTATTATCCAGTTGAAACCTAAACATTGTGACAAAATCTTCCTTGAATCTTAAAGTTATTGTAAAAAATGATGCGACTTTTTTCTTTTGGTATGAAAGATTCAACCTTGTTACCTTGCCCTAGAGTTTGACTAAACCTGCTTGCAAAAGAAAAGGGTCGCATAGTGTTTCTCAAACCCATCTAGTTCGGTGAAACTTTTTGATTTATTTCTCTGTGCACATACTCAATATATGTACGTACATGTATATCCACATGTAGATCCCTGAATTGAAAAGTTTCGGCTTTATTAGAGCCTGTCGGTGTACTTAAAATTACACATTCTGTTTCCCTTAACATATAGATACATTACAGTGAATGGTAACTTTATAGCCAGTAGCTTTGGATGCTCAGTGGAGGCCCTTGTACAGATGCATGGTCCAATCAGGGAAATTCCTGTAGCTCAACTTGTAGAAATTGTGAGTAATACAAAATGTACTATATTTATTTAAGCTCAAGTGACAGTAGTCTTGAAAAATAATAAAAAAAAAATACCTAGGACATGCATATTTTGGACAGGTTTATTACACATATAACAAATTAAAAAGTAGTTAGTTTAAGAATATTATGGTTTGCTTGAGCACCATGTTCAATATTTTTATCCTGTAAATGAGTGAACTTTCGAAATGTTCAAATCTTGTTTAATGGTCAGAAAAGGCTGGCTTGAAAACTGATGGCAAAATTTAGTCCTTCTGACAAGAGGCGTCAAAGACTGATATACTGCGGTTTTTGAAAATGTACAAAATGTTCTGTTTAGGAACAGCCTGGTAGCTTACTGAAGAGAGACATGACTCAGGGTGGACGGTTATATGCCGTACCTAAGGAAGTATGGAGATTGGTTGATCATATATGGCAGTATGGACAGAAAGAGGTAAGGTCCAATTTATGACTGAGGGTATCAGTACATGTGCACTCAAGTACCATAGTAAATGCCTTTAGATTTTGTCAGGGTATAGTCTTCAAAAGAATGCATAGTAAAAAGTTTTATTAAAGCTCATTATTCAAGTGCTTTGATTTAAATTTTAATTTTCATTCCACAAAAAGATGTATGATATTTCACCTTGCAATTTTGAAATATTCACGCTCCACAAAAGGAAGGTTGTATTTTAGAAAAAAAGCCCAATCATTCTCTTCACAAATTTTTGACCACATTGTCTAATTTGCGTCCATGTCGCATAAATGTAAAGCTCTTGTAACACATCAATACCACATGCTATTCAAATAATATCATATAAGGCCATAGTGATTGAACAATTTGTTTTACGTCAGCAGGCACCTTTTAGGTGAATTGCTAAAAAAAAAAAACACACACACAGAAATGTGCATTTTTATGACCCCGTAATCGCAGATTCGGGGTCATATAGTTTTTGGTCTGTCCATCCGTCTGTCTGTTTGTCCACAAAAACTTTAACCTTGGCCATAACTTTTGAATGGTAAGTGATAGGGCTTTCATATTTCACATGTGTATTCCTTGTGACAAGACCTCTCCATGGATACCAGAATTTTTTATCTTGTGACATTGACCTTGGAGTTTGACCTACTTTTGAAAAACTTTAACCTTGGCCGTAACTTTTGAATGGTAAGTGATAGGGCTTTCAAATTTCACATGTGTATTCCTTGTGACAAGACCTTTTCATGCATACCAAAATTTTTTGACCTTATGACCTTGACCTTGGAATTTTACCTACTTTTGAAAATCTAAACTTTAGCCATAACTTTTGAATGGTAAGTGATAGGGCTTTCATATTTCACATATGACTTTCTTGTGGCAAGACCTTTCCATGGATACCACATTTGACCTTGTGACCTTGACCTCAAAATGTGAACTACTTTTCAGCTGTTTTACCAACAAAGATGCAATCGGGGGCATTCATGTTTCACATACACATGTTATTTATTCAGGTAAAAAAAAAAACCTGTAAATGATGTTGAATACCATGAAATGTTAATATCAGGAGATGATAATGTTTTTATCAAAGGAAAAGTCAGAATTATCCACCTTACATGAAGAAAGATATTTTTCTTTTATGTTTTCAGTCTTCCTTTACAAATTCCTTGATATTGATCATGTGCTTGTGTGTTTTCATGCCTGGGGGAAAAGTACCTCCCCAGAAAAATTTAGGACTTAAAACAAAATATTTAGTTCCCATGGCCTATTGTATTTTTAGCTCACCTCACGAAGTGAGAGGGAGCTTATGCTATCACCCTGTCGTCTGCGTCCGCGTCGGCATCCACACTAGTATGTTAAGAAGTTTTATATCTCTATTATAAGTGCTAGGAAGTTCAGACTTGCACAGATGATGTGTCTTTATGAGTACATCACAAATCTACGTTCAAATGTAGGTCATGACCTATATTTTCTGCTTGTGTTAAGGTGCGTCAGTGGTCACGATTTTGGACTATTCTTGCGCATCTCCTGTTTTAGCACTTATTGAGCTTGACTTTTATAGATATTTCAATTTATAATGGCCAATGTATCATTTCTTACTCTTTTTATGGATAAAATAGATTTTTAAGAGTAGATCACAAATCTATGTTCAAATGTAGGTCATGACCTATAATTTCCGCTTGAGTGCACATGATAGGAAAATTTGGGTATCAATGTTAAGAAGTTTTATTTCTCTTTTATAAGTGCTAGGAAGTTCAAACTTGCACAGATGATGTGTCTTTAAGAGAAGATAACAAATCTACGTTCAAATGTAGGTCATGACCTATATTTTCTGCTTGAGTGCACATGTTAGGAAGATTTGGGTATCAATGTTAAGAAGTTTTACTTCTCTATTTTAAGTGCTAAGAAGGCCAAACTTGCACATAAGATGCGTCTTAAAGAGTAGATCACAAATCTACATTTTAATGTAGGTCATGACCTACATTTTCCGCTTGAGTGCACATGTTTGGAAGATTTAGGTATCAATGTTAAGAAGTTTTATTTCTTTATCTTAGGTGCTAAGAAGGCCAAACTTGGACAGATCATGCGTCTTTATGAGTAGATTACAAATCTATGTTCAAATGTAGGTCATGATCTATATTTTCCGCTTGAGCGCATATGTTAGGGAGATTTTGGTATCAATAGAGTACACCCATTCATGCAAAATTTGGGTCAATAAATGAAATACTCTACTTCCCTTTTCTATTTAATTTGTTTTGTGTGGTATCATTTTTGTTGGTTCTCAGTAGGACAGGTTTTCAAATTCAAAACTGTGTAATTTTTGACTCCCTTCTGTTTGCTGCCATGATAGAATGCTGCCATGAGGTGAGCTTCGTAATCTTTGATTACACTATGTTTAAATATCACTGTATATGTATTTCTTGTCTTTCAGTCAAGTCTGTTCCAGCAGCCAGGTCTACATAAAGAGATACTAGCTATCAGGGACTGTTTGGATACTGGTGTACCAGATAGGATTCGTATCCTTTGACAAAACTTAAAATGTTATTCAATAGATTAAGATAAAGAAGCAATTAGGGGTTACCATGTACATATTTTACAAAAACTGACAGGGTATCGGCGAATCCCCTGTCAGAGATGGGTTTTTACCACAAGGGGTCAGCTGAGTGTCAAAACAAATATTTCTGATAGGGGGTTCGCTGATACTCTGTCAGTTTTGTAAAACATCTGTACAGTAATCCCATTCTATTGCCTTTGCCAGGAATGTGCTAGAAAACATCTGCTTTAAACGATGTCGCCTTGGGAACGTATGACATCATAGCAAAATCTGCAGTGAAATGTAAATCTCCTTGCAGTTTTTTCATCGCTCAGCCAATCAAAATGTGTGTTGCAAACAGAGTGCATTAGAATTGCCCATTGGCAAGATTTCACTGTTCTCAATTCACTTGTTAACAACTTAAAAACAGGAGGTTCAATTACTGCTCACCTGGTTCCTTAATTGTGTGAAACTGTAGTTGAAAATTCTAGAAAACTGCATGAACCCCTACATAAGATTAAATATTGAGCAATAAACCCCTACATGAGACTAAATATTGAGCAATAAACCCCTACATAAGATTAAAGATTGAGCAAAGTTAACCATTTAAGGACCAAGTTTCTTCACAGAGGCAGCAGATGCTGACTTTCATGTATCATTCATCACTTCAGTTCAGCAGATATTGGCAAATAACATAGGTCCAAATATTGATAAAGGAAAATTGAAGTGGCCCCAGTATCTTACAGAAAACCCCAAATAAATGGTTCTTTCCAAATAGGTTACATTAACAATTAATAGGCCATTTTCCCGATCTTGTTAGAAAGCACAAATGTCGGAGTCAACATCTTTTTGCATTGTTTTACATTATGACAATCATCACTGTTTAAAGATGCAATTCCATTGAGATGTAACAATGAAAAATTGCAATAAAATTGCCTACCTCGGACATTTTAGTCATTTTGTCAGCCATTATGAATTTCGGCTAAGTGGCCCATTGTTCCCACTGTCTTAAGCATAAACTCATTGGTTCCAATGTTGTACACATTTAAAAGTCCAAATGTCATAAACAATAAACTTAATAGTCCAAGTGGTTTAATATCCTAACATTCTACAATTAATACAGAGGCTCAATTAACATTTGTTAACTATCTCAGAAAAGTAAACTCACCGACTTACTAGTATATTCACATCACATTATCATATGAGTTGCTATGTATAGTGATCGTCAATTAATTCATGTGAATTTACTTGGCGTGTCAAACTGTCAATGGTATTGAATGGTATCTCTTTCTCCATTACACATAGACAGGTAATTGATTCAAGATTATGAAGATAAATGGGGTAGGCTAGACGCTTTTCACATCCTTAGGTGTCAATTTCTACTTATTTAAGCTTTCCTACATTCTCACTAAACAAAGTAGAAATGAGTTTAACAGATTAGCAATTCATTACCCACATTGCAAAGCTATTCCTGTCAAGATTCCATGAATTTTGTACTTTCAATGTGATCCACTTTCCAAGAACTTTAAGCTCATTGATACCTCTCATGCCAAACATTATTGGTCTTTGAAAACTCATGTATAAATTTCTTTGTATGAGACTGATCACATGGTACCATTACTTTTGACTTAGATCTTTCTTCTTATATCTTGAACCTGCATATAAGATAAGGTGGTTCTTGTGCCTAGTACACTCTGTTTCATCAACGCTCAGTTAGAAGCTCCATTAGATAATGCTCCGTTAGACAACATTAGACGCGCCGTTTCAACAAACAATTAAAAAAGAAACAGAGACTTGCAAGCAGGACTACTCTTAAACTACAGTGCCAATATGAATGTTGTTCAGTAGAGGTGCAGCATGTACCAGGCTGACATCATACGTGCATCTTGGGTCAACTACTGATGACCTTGACCTTCATTTTCTGCCTGAATGAATTTTCTTTCAGGCGGAGCAAAGTGCTAAATGCACTGAACTTGTATCATTGATTCATCCCAAGTTAGTCTTTTCAAATAATGACCTTGACCTTTTCTTTTATGTAGTAGAATGATACTGCATGGTCAGCTGAAGAAAGCTGAAGGATATTTTGGTTAATGATCTCTTGAGAGTTTTGCAGTCAAAATTGACTCTAATTAAAAAAAACCTTATAGCTTTGCCATCTGTCAATACAGTTTCAGTACTATAATTCTCAGGTATTCTTCATGGATAATATTTCAGTGTAATAAGAATAATAAAAAAAAGATAACACTTTCATTAGCTTGAAGTTTACTAAAGTATCAATCCTGCTGTTTATGCATGTATGACCTATCGATCAACAACCACATACATTTTCAAAAAGGGGTTATCTACAGGTTTTAATCAGAACATCATTTGGAAGTCACTTTATTGAGGAGAAAAAGTAATTGAGGCTAGAGGCTATCAGAGTGAAATATCAGAGATTTTTTAATTAAACTTTCTGTACTTTATGTTGACATTTATTACCCATTAACATGTTTAAAGAGTTTGGATTATCAGTGAAATTACTGAATCAGTATTACAATCAATAATTATTTATGAGTTTTTCTTTAGTATGCTCATTTAATGATATAATGTTCCATTTGGATAAGTCCCTCTGTCCGTCTGTTTATTAGTAACATGTTCACATATATGGTTATAACTTGATTCTAGGGAAGGGATTGGGGATGGATCTTGTAAAAACCCTTTGTTTTGGGTCGAATTGAGATTGGATATGCTTAAAATCCTTTGTTCAAAGGGAGGGGGTTAGATCTGTCTAAAATCCTTTGTTCAAATGGAGAGGGGGTTTGATCTGTCTAAAATCCTTTGTTCAAAGGGCGAAGGAGGTAGATCTGTCTAAAATCCTTTGTTCAAAGGGCGAGGGGGTTAGATCTGTCTGAAATCCTTTGTTCTAAAAGAAGAGGGGCTTAGATCTGTCTAAAATCCTTTGTTCAAAGAGAGAGGGGGTTAGATCTGTCTAAAATCCTTTGTTCAAAGGGAGAGGGGGTTAGATCTGTCTAAAATCCTTCGTTCAAAGGGTGAGGGGTTAGATCTGTCTAAAATCCTTTGCTCAAAGGGCGAGGGGTTAGATCAGTCTAAAATCCTTTGTTCAAAGGGAGAGGGGTTAGATCTGTCTAAAATCCTTTGTTCAAAGGGCGAGGGGTTAGATCTGTCTAAAATCCTTGTTCAAAGGGAGAGGGGGTTAGATATGTCTAAAATCCTTTGTTCAAAGGGCGAGGGGTTAGATCTGTCTAAAATCCTTTGTTCAAGGAGGGGGTTAGATCTGTCTAAAATCCTTTGTTCAAAGGGAGAGGGGGTTAGGTCTGTCTAAAATCCTTTGTTCAAAGGGAGAGGGGTTAGATCTGTCTAAAATCCTTTGTTCAAGGAGGGGGTTAGATCTGTCTAAAATCCTTTGTTCAAGGAGGGGGTTAGATCTGTCTAAAATCCTTTGTTCAAAGGGCGAGGGGTTAGATCTGTCTAAAATCCTTTGTTCAAGGAGGGGGTTAGATTTGTCTAAAATCCTTTGTTCAAGGAGGGGGTGTGGAACTTTATAAAATCCTTTGTTCGGTGGTTGGGTCTGCTTATAGTCCTTTGTTCAAAGGGGGCGGGAGTGTTGGATATGCCTAAAATCCTTGTTTTTGGGAGATGTCTTCTTAAAATCCTTTGTTCAAAGGAGGCGGGAGTGTTGGATATGCCTAAAATCCTTGTTTCGGGGGGGGGGGGGGTCTTCTTAAAATCCTTTGTTCGAAGTGTGTTTGAGAAATTTTTATGACATCATCATTCAAGTATTTTCAACCCAAGTACTGATTATTGAGCCTCATAACTATATAGGTTTCTCAACCGGCACCTTAAACAAAAATACAGTACTGAGTGTAGTATAATAATTCCATCATCCTTGCCCTGGAGAAATCCATTAATCCGTAAGACTTGTAGGAGCCGATATGTTGATCTCTCTACCCTTGTCTCCCCGTGTCCGTAATTAGTTATGACGCCCTCCACAAAATAAACATTGATTTACCAGGACAATTTCCAGAGATGTTGCCATATCAATTTATTTCCACGGCTTTTATTAGCTATTGATGCAGAACCCATCTTTATATATTAGTGCCCTTATTAAGTGTAATCAGAAGGAAAATTCCATCACATCTGTATGAAGCTAACATCAAACAGTAACAGCTTGTGATTGCCTGTACAGTAAATGTGGGGATTATCCCATGTCGCACGACTTAACACGGTCTGAGGGTCTTCGATCAGAACCCTCTGTACTTGACATGACATATTTGAGTGGTCAGACATAACATGTAGCTATGCAGAGTTTCTTATAAGTGATGCAATTTCAAGATTAATGCCAATATTTGGGGTACATTGATTTAAGTACCTCTAATTTTGCTCATTTAAGGTCATTCCTGAGTAATAAGGAATGAGGATCAACTTCTGCCAAATTTTGAAAAATACACGAAACATTTGGCAGTAATTGGATGTTTTCACAAAAAAAAAAAACACATTATATAACGCAAAATTTCAATATTTAACTGCAAAGGAAGTATCTGTATGGAAATTGGAAATATATTTGTAACAAGCGTGGGAAACAAATAGCCAAACCGGGAATCGAACCATTTACTAGTGACTTATGTTAACAGGACCGTAATTTCAATTCCGCCAACTACTCGTTACGTCCGTCTGAAATTTCAGTCCATTTCAAATCATTTCGATCTTTTGTCTCTGCATTTGACTTGCACATCCTCCCACTCTCACGAAAAGTGCGAAGTTATTATTTTTTAAAAGAAAAGTAATGAGCCATTCCTTTGACAGGATTTGTATTTCTCTTTGCATACTAGCTCATTTTCGTTTTCGGTTTTGGCTCCTTGTCTGACTTATAAAGGTAGAGAGTTGCGCAATTCCCGACTCAGGGGAATTCGGAATGCATTCATTTTGTAAAGTGTGGATATGAGTGGGTGATGTGAAATAGTTAGGAAGCGGTATTGAATATAGATCATCGGGGGAAATGATGAGGATGTGTCGCAATGATGACTTCTTTTGACAATATTTTGTGGTGTACTTTTCCGTTTATTGTCTTAGTGACAGATGGATATCTATTTTGTTTTACGCCCATTATAAGACGGGACGTATTATGGTATGGTGCTGTCCGTCCCCTACCTTATGTGCGCGATACAACCAAAACCAATAGCCCAAGGAACTTCAAATTTCCCATGTAGATAAACTATTGAAAGACAAAGAACCTTATTGATTTTCAAGGTCAGGGGTCGAAGGTCAAGGTCATTTTGGGCTAAAATAGTTTTTTTGGTGAAAATATTTTGGAAAATTCATTAAAAATCTATTTCTGGTCAAAATGTTTTGTAATTTTGAATACTTTAAGAAGAAAGCATATTCTTTCACATATATCACGGGTTTTCATATATTTTCCATTTAAGTTAGAAATTATGCATAAAGGGAGGGGGCACATGAAGTTATTTGTTAATTCTGTAAACAGTATAGGCATGAGCCTTAAGTTAAAGTTAACACTTTGATTTAGCTGAACATTGCGTTCAAGTCTGGTGGGGTAGCAACTTGTAACTTCACGTTAGGATAGACGAAGATGAGATGAATCTAATGCAACAATAAATTTGGACCTTGACCTTTGACCTTGAGGTATAAAATTCACAATTTGTGTCATATAGCCAATGGGAGAAGATTATGAGGAGAATTGAAGTAACTTCACATGACAATGTGTCAAATACACACGGCCAATGAACATGATTCTCCGGACGTTTTATCCTTAAGAAGAGAGGAAAACTCATGAGGGTCAAGGTCACGACACTTAACATGCGGCTGATATGTCACGCTGGTTTTTCCCTTCGTTTTCCTTCTTTACAAGGTGCAAAAGAGTCACGTTGTCCTGATGTTTGATAGGAATGGAGGATACGGAACCTAAGCTTTTCTTCATAATTGTCTTTAAAATTTTCATTCAGTTGGGCTCAGTGTGTTCTCGTGCGGAATGGTTGACACACATCGAGGGATAAATTCCTCTCTGTAAGACACGAATTTAATCATGTTGTCACATTATTTCATTCCCTATACCTCCGATCGCGTTAGACTTTCCCTATCGTGCCGTGCGTAATGATTTCTTCATATTTTCCCAATGGTACAAACAACGATTTTCAGTGTATTTCTCGACTTCTCATGCCCTTGGTATTGCATGTCGGAAATTGAAAAAAAAAATAGAAGACATTCAGCAGTGACGTCTCATAAAATACAAAAATCCCATGTGTTTTTCGTTGCCATGGTTTCCTGGAGATTTTGTTTTGCGTCCTAACGTCTAAACGCTGATAAACAAAAAAAAAAAAGGAAATTAACTTAATTTTATTCGATTCTATTTGTGGGCGATCTGAATACGATAAAATCTTTTTAAAATTTATTTAACTTCTTCAGTGCTCGTCCAGACCTTTGCCTGTATTCATGAAATTAAAAAAAAACACGAATATACCCTTCTAATAGAATGAAAATAGAGAAAAAGTGCATGTAAAATGAAATTCAGTCAATACCTCGTTTCCATTTTATAGGAGATTAAAGTACACGAGACAGTTAAAATGCCAGTCAGTTTGCCTCATTTCGCAAATTTTGCGTTGAAGAAAACCATTGATAAAAAACAACAAACTTAAGATAGAAAAGCCAAAATTGAATCATTGAATCAATACTTTGTCTCCCTTTTATGGATGGCTAAAGTACACAATGTTTTGTTTGTATGTTATTTCCCCTCGTTAGTTATTTCAGCACATCTACATTGTGTTGGCAATTAAGGTCTGTGTCGGTATGTAATTAATCATCCATACCCTGACGTTTATTCTGACAGTAATATTGCTTACTTCCAAATTCATCCCTTCTGGACCGACCACTATAAGCAAGAGCGGATCTAGCAAAGGGGAGGTAGTGTTACCGGGTCAGGACCCACCCTTGGGTTGGGAATTTGCCATAAATGCTGCTTTCCAGTTTTTTCGTATGCATATCTATTTTCAAAATCAGATTGGACCCTCCCCCCTCTCTTCCTTTAAGAGCTGGACCCTTGGAAAAAAAAAGTTCTGGATTCGCCCATGTGCAACTAATGCGATGTCGATGGACGGCACTCAACAAATATTGAGAGTTTCCAAAATTGCCTTCTCAGTCCTCGCACCAATCAGGAAGTGCAGATTTTCCCATTTTTCATTCCTTCTTTGCTCTCTCGTTTTTCACTCTTAATGCGTCTAATGTTTACATTCTTGTTTTCTGAAAGGTCCGTAGTATTGGCTATCATTTATCAGTCATTTTCTTCTCTATCTCAATGACAGAGGCAACATCTTTTGTATTATTTTATCCAAATGCAATAATTTCAGTGACGTTTTCTAAATTACCAAGTGCATGTAAAGATGACAATGATGTACGTTTTAGCAATATGTGTCTGCATTGTTAAAAAGACATCTTGCTCTGGGGTATAAGCTATGTTTTTGGTCTGAACATTTGACCTTGCTCTGTCGAATACCAGACATTATTAATGAGGAAACAGAAGTTTTATCCATCCCTCGATTTCCGTTCTGGTTCATGTTGCTCATAGTTTAAATAGATGTTTTAAAATATCTTAAATACGTTTATTGTTCTAGGCCATGTTTCTAATTTACTGGCCATGTTTCTTATTTGTTCTAGGTCGTGTTTTTAATTTGTTTTAGGCCATGTCTCTAAAATGTTGTAGACTCTGTTTCTACAATGTTCTATGCCATGTTTCTAAAATGGTCCAGGTCTTGTTTCTAATTTGTTCTAGGTCGTGTTTTTAATTTGTTCTAGGCCATGTTTCTAAAATGTTCTAGGTCATGTTTCTAAAAGGGTCCAGGTCTTGTTTCTAATTTGTTCTAGGTCGTGTTTTAATTTGTTCAAAGCCATGTTTCTTAAATGTTCTAGGCAAGGTCTCTAAAATGTTTAAGGCCATGTTTCTAAAATGTTTTAGATCATGTTTCTAATTTGTTCTAGGCCATGTTTCTTATTTGTTCTAGACCATGTTTCTTATTTGTTCAAGGTCATGTTTCTAATTGTTCTAGGCCATGTTCCTTATTTGTTCAAGATGACAATTTAAGCCATGTTTCTTATTTGTTCTAGGCCATGTATCTAATTTGTTCTAGGCTATGTTCCTTATTTGTTCTAGATGACAATTTAGGCCATGTTTCTTATTTGTTCTAGGCCATGTTTCTTATTTGTACTAGGCCATGTTTCTTATTTGTTCTAGATTACAATTTAGGCCATGTTTCTTATTTGTTCTAGGCCATGTTTCTTATTTGTACTATGCCACATTATTGCATTATAAATGTTTCATACATTAACAATCATTTTCTTTTAGAGCCCATTTGGAGAATAATGACACTTCACTATCAAGGTCATGTTCAAAGTCATGAGTAGAGTCAAATCTCTTCAAATTTGCTTGTTGTTCTCTGATGGTAACAATGCGGCACCATTAAATCTGATTCACTTGAGGTTTGAGAATTGTACATGTAAATGAACTAAATCTAATTAAACCTAACGTCTTGAAAATAATACAATTTTAATCAGTT
The DNA here is from genome assembly GCA_033119305.1 of Pinctada imbricata. Lineage (NCBI taxonomy): Eukaryota > Metazoa > Mollusca > Bivalvia > Pterioida > Pteriidae > Pinctada > Pinctada imbricata. The sequence goes on along the minus strand of VSWD01000007.1, from coordinate 35,927,067 downwards.
CAAGGAAACAAGTATTTGCTTCTTCTATTCCCTGTGAAAGAAAAATAAAATAAATCTCATTTAATAAATTGGTGCATAAAAGCTGCATGCACTACACGGCAGAGCAAGCATAAGTACCTCAATTTAACACTTTCATTATTAGTTTTTGATAATAAATTTTCTCGTATTGACACTTGTCTCTAATGCGACATAGAGAAACATTCCCCAGACTACGTTTGTACTGTCAAACATGAGTAATCGTGCACATTGAAATAGCCATATTCCCAATTGGAATTCTATATTCTGCTATTTTATTACATAATGATTGGATTTGAGTTTATGACTCCTTGATTTTGTATTAGCTGGCAGCGTTCATTCCGTGGCGGAAGCCTTGCTGTTGTTTTTGGAGTCGCTTCCAGACCCTGTTATCCCATGTAGCGTGTACCATAGGTGTCTAGACTGCTCTAATAACTTTATGTTATGTAAACAAGTAAGTTATACAATCATATTAATCGATCATAAAATCTATACAATCATGTTTACGATATTTTTTGTATTGTCAGGTATTCGAACAAAAGTTGAAAAATTCTACATTAAAATCTTATTGAACAAGACATTGAGGCCAAGTCCAAAACAGTTTTTTTGAAAAAATAATGTATTTTGCTGTTTTCAATTCTGTATTTCATAAACATTGTTCTTGATGGTACTTTCCAACAAGAAAGAAAAAAAGCTATGATACAAGGGCTAATTGATATGTTGTGAGCCTTGTATTGAAGGAGATACGCAGAATTCTATGTCCTTCTAAACTCTGACTATATAAGGCCATGTACCCTAGGACTGGCCTCGTGTCAATTTATATTGACGAGGTAACACTCTAGAGTAAACAAGACAAGTTGCTTTTGCAAAATGGACAAAATCGGTGAAAGGGCAGTGATCCGATATATGTATAAAAAAGGTTTTAAAATACCTAAGGATATAATGATATGGCAAGAACACTAGGGAAAGATGCAACTTCATACTAGTATGCTACAGTGAAAGGTGGGTGGTTGAATTTAAGCATGGCAGACAGAGCCTTGAGGGAAGGCCTGTCACTGTTGCATCTTCACATCAATAAAGTCCATGATATTTTATGACTGAAAGACGAGTTACAGAAAGATATATAGCCAATACAATTGGCATTTTACAGGAAAGAGTACATTCCATTCTGACTGAATATCTTGAAATGAGAAAGCTTTTAGCCTGTTGGGTACCAAGACTGCTGACAGTTGATTAGAAGCACACCAGGCACACTTTATCGCTCGATAATCTTAACCTTTTTGAGGGTGATCCTGCCAATTTTCTTCAAAGATTTGTCACTATGGATGAAACATGGGTTCATAATTTCACCCCAGAGGCCAAACATTACAGTCAAAATAGTGGAAGCACCCTGGCTCATCCTGGCCGAAGAATGCTAAGACTGTTCCTTCAGCTGGGAAGGTTATGAATTCGGTTTTCTTGGATGCAGAAGGTATTCTGCGGATAGATTATCTCCAAAAAGGACAAACAATCAATGGCACAGGCCACATACTATGCTTTACTTCTGACACAGTTACAGGAAAGTATTAAACTTGAGTGCTATGGAAAGCTCACTAAAGGTGTGTTGTTCCATCAGGACAATGCTCCTGTTCACAAGTCTGTCACTGCCATGGCTGCCATTCATGATTATGGCTTTAATTTGATTGAGCATCCGCTTTATTCACCTGATCTTGCTCCATCAGACTTTCATCTAATGACATCTATTCCCAAAACTGAAAGCAGCTATTTCTGGCACCCACTTTCAGTACGATGATGACGTCATACGTGCAGTGGATGGCTTTCTGAACAGTCAAGATCAGGAGTTCTTTAAAAGCAGTATTGAGGCCTTTAAACACGGTAGCAAAAGTATATAGATACTGAAGGGGATTATATTGATGAAATTCGAATCCTTCAATACAAGGCTCACAACATATCAATCAGTCCTCGTACAAAGCGTGTGTACTTATTATATGGATCAAGGTCATGTTTGGTTCAAGCACAAAAGTTTTCATTTTCATAAGTTTCTTTTAATGAACTTTCATTTTCTTGAATACAATTTAATACTGGTATGCACATCTATGATTTGACTACTAGTATTAAAGATTTGTTATTGGATAAAGACCATTTGTTTAAAATTGTCATATCTTAAGCCAACTTATTATATGAAATTGTCATATCTTAAGCCAAACTATTATAACCAATTCCAACAAGTTTGTAGTTTGAAATCTTTTTTATTATTTTTCAGGTGCTTTCACAAATTCCCGAGTGTCACAAAAATGTATTTGTGTACGTATGTGCTTTCCTACGAGAGTTACTCACACATGCTGAAGAAAACAATCTTGAGGTCAAATTTTTAGGTGAGTACTTATTGATAAGTGAAAATTCATATACTCAGTGGATTGATGTACCAACCAAAAAAAATTCACTGACTGTAAAGTTACTGAATATTGAATGAAATATATAGATTCAGAGGCTTTAAGGGGTCCAGAACAGTATCCAAAAGAACCCCATCGGAAAGCTCTCCTTACGACAATTTCTTTTAAAAGTGTTAGTTATCATGTATAATTCTATACATATCGGATTGCCCACATCATATCTAAATGAAAAATACAGAACTTGTTAATATTCTGCCTCTACAGAAGATTTGTAACTGTTTTTCATCACCTAAAGTGTGTTAATTTTAACATCACATTTATGGCCCACTTTGGGGCTATTGATGGGTATATATGTACGTTTGTAGCTTCAAAAGTGACGGTAAAAAATTGATAAAATGTTGCATGTAGAAAAAGTATGTTTCAATTATCAACATTTAAAATTTTAAGGAAAATTAAATGATAGGATCAAATTTACGTATGGCTGTCCTGGACCTCCTTAAGTCTTCTTTAAGCTTATTTATGTCTAGCAGACACCTATTTTTACACTTTCTTGCAAGGTCACCCCACTGAAAAAAAACATCTTCTTTTATGACCTGAAATTTATTTAGTCCATCGTCTTTATTTAATTATAAATCTTCAGGCTAAAGGACATTTGCATTGTCAACTATTTGTTTCCATACTGAGAAAATACATGTAGTAGGCTTTTAGAATATGTAATAGAGCTATGTAGAGAAGAGGAGTATACATGAGAATGATTAGTGAAAACGGCATATTATGCAGTGTTAAGTGGTGTTTTATTTTTAAATAATAGAATTTTAGAATCAAAGGAGGAAAGGTTGTCATATACCTTACTGTATATATTACAGCTTCCATATTTGGTGAGGTGTTGCTGAGACCATCGAAACAGCCAAGTCCTCCGTCAGCGATGGGCAGCGAACATTCGAGTGCCAGGGCCATGGCGAAGGAAGAGGAGATGAAAAGGGCAGCTTTTATATACCACTTCCTCACTAACGACTTTTATGAATAAATTCGTCAGATTCTCGTCACGAAGGAAACCAAGATCTGATCTGCGTCACATCGTATGATTATGAAAGAATATGCCATAGAAAACTTAATATGTATGTGAAATCAAGTGAATGTCCTTGTGAAATCAAGTGAATGTCCTTGTGAAATCAAGTGAATGTCCTTGTGAAATCAAGTGAATGTCCTTGTGAAATCAAGTGAATATCCATGTGTGCTTTGTGTATTGTAAGAGTAACGTTATGTGACGATCCATTTGTGCTTCAAGTGCGTACAGAGTAAAGTGACTGTGTATATTCGACTGTCCATGTGTACTTCTCTGTACAACTATTGGTATATGTTCTTAGAATGCAAAAAAAAAAGTGTCGTTAAACTCATGGGTAGAAGATGGACTTTATTTTTAGACCTCATCGTTGGAAATTGGCTTGTTGACTGAAATATTTTAGCAAGGAGTGATACTTAAAAGTGCTTTTGACATATTGTCATTCTGCACAGATTTTCAACTTTACAGAATTTTTTTTTCCTCCATTAGTAAATGGCATTATCTCCACTAATTTCAAATTGAATTTTGTTTATAATCTTGGTAATGTATTATCTTATATGACAAATACTAAGCTTAATAAGATGAATTAATTTGACCCTTTTTCAGTTCAATATTGTAGAAAGATAGTTCTTTTTGATGCTTCTCAAAAATGTAGTTTTCTTTATGAAACTTAAGACTTTTGTTTGTCTTTATGGTAATTTTACGTTAATTTTTCTATAGATATTTCAATTGCCTTTTTATTCAATTAAAAAAATCCATGTACAATGTGTTTGTATTTTTTAAAGAAATTAGAATTCTTAAAGATCTAATCTTTTTCTATTACAGAAGAATCTAAGTGACTACAAATGGAATAATTGAGTTAAGACACATTCAAATATTTTTGCTACATATAATAATAAACTGATTTTTATTGAAAGTGAATCTGTGATATTTAGTCATTATTTATCAATTGTCTGTATATGTTTTCCTTGCCTATTCTTTCTTTACTGTCAAAAGTCGTGCAATTATTTTTGCGTCTGTGAATATAAAAGTCTTTCCTCCAAAAACAATGTAAACAATAGAAAAAAAACCCCAAAAGTTACTTAATTTCTTGAGTCCTCCTTTCTTTCTTCTTACTCATTTGTAATTAAGATAACGCTTACGGTATTTATAGAGTTACTGTATACCTGAACCAGCATACATAATATAATTATGTTGATATTGTTCCCTTTAGATACAAAGCATTATATTCATGATATTGTGTTATTTATTAATCAATTTATTAAAAAAAAAAATTATTCAGACATTTTCCTATTTGATTTGTCTTTTCAATTCATTTATTTGAATGCATTTTCTGTCAAATAGTTCCTTTTATTTCACTTTCACATTCAAAACAGCTGACTTAAAGAACCAAATTTGTTACATTTTCCTTGTATAATCATATGTTTATTTTTATTACGTTTTTTTTTTTGCCCCCCCCCCCCCCTTCTAAAATAATTGTCATATCCTTACCATATAATATTATAATCGCACATGTATGAAGAATTTTCTTTGTCCATCATTTTGACACACATTCATTTCAAGAAATTCTTCAACTTATTCAAACTATACATGTATTTTGATACATGTACATGGATGCTTCTTGTGATGGAGAAGTAACATACTGTTCAATGGATTGTTCAAGGACTCCGGTCATAGGTCAAGGTCATTGATACAAAAATTTTTTTTTTTTTTTAAAAGTAAAAGAACTGTTAAAAATACAATTGAAGATATTGGTTTCTAGATCTATGATAACTAAAGAAAACATAGGACACATGGTTACTTATAAGGAGGGCGGTACCTATTCATTTGGAAGTCCATAGGTCAAGGTCATGTTTTATTCCATTGATTGAATTTTCAAGAGATAAACTGATGCAGCAGGGTCATATGTGTGTTATAAACATTCTCTAGAAGATACTGTCCTTCTCGTGTTACAGTGTTACGGTATTTTAGAATTGTAACATAAAGCATATATTTCTGGAGACAATGTAATTCGTTACCTCAATGTATTTCTGGGAATTTTCATTTCTAATGTCAAAATCCATTAGCATTTTTTTCAATTTTTATTTCACTGTCATACATGATAGGCAGTCCTATTTCCATATAGATTTTCACCTAGTTAATCTTTGTTGATATTAAGATTAATTTTTTAATAAGATTGGTTTAAACTAATTTTTTGTCCTCATAAATTGACTTGAATGACATATAAATTCCTCTGGTCATATTCAGTGAATGGAATGGATCCTTTGCTAATAATACAAAGGTTGATATGACCTTGTGACCTTTACCATGACTTTAAAACTAGAACTTATTAAAAGTTTCAGGCTTCATTGCCCCAATGTGCTGCTTGACTCACAAACACAGCAGATTTTATACTCTTTTATACAATCACTCTGAATAATGATTACAGTAAAATGTAATTCATCATATCAATATTCTTTGACAGTGTTTCCCATGTAAATCTGTTTAGAACTTGATACAATTATCTTTTATATAATGATAAGTTAAGCATTTTACCACCATTTATGATGTCAAATTGATTGCTTGTTTTACTATGTTCAACTGCCTCTGTTTTCTGGTAGTAATAGCTTGTTTCTTTGATTCTGTATTTAAATGAATTTACATAAAGTTTCTAGAGCAAATGACAAATTTTCTGATCGAAAATCATTGGTGTATTTATAGTTATCTCTACTCTATCAATTTTCATTGAACAAGCTTATAAGCAAATTGAGATTACCTTATTTTCATGTATTCTTACATTCCATTTCAAGTAGAGATCTTCGGTTCACTTCACTTGCTATGAGCAATTTGAAACCGATACATGTACATTTCTAATGCTATGGACAATCAGACTGATTTATTCTGTGTCATTCACAAAATCTGAGATTTTTCGAAATTAAAAATTTAATTAGATGATATAACTATAATGTCATTGTTTCACTGAGTTCTTTGTATGTCTTTAAACTAATTAAGATTTTATTTTAACTTTCCAATGTATTCTGGATTATACAACCTCATATTCTGGGTTTTTTTCGCACTATACAGAGTTACTTCCCATTTTGGTCATTATCTGACTAAATACATTGTGAAATTCCCATAGAAATGTCACATTTGAAGCCTGTTTTCCTCAAAGGAAAAGGTCCACTAGTACATGTACCATAAATTGCCCCTGTATTTTTCATTAAAAATAATGAAATGAAAATTATGATTTTCTATCTCTAATACTTCATTAGAATATGTGTGAAATTTCAAGTAGTTGTAAAGTCACGTGCTTAAGATATGACGGGTTATGATGTCATTTACTCAGGATAACGGAAAATGAAGGAAAACCACCATACACTAGGCAGATGGGGGTGAAGCCTCAACCAAAATAAATTTGATAAATATTGAAAGATAAATTGTATAGCTACCGTTAATTTTAGTTCTGGTTTTGCGCCCTACTTATTTTCATTGATTTGTACCTATATTTGGCTGATTTCTTGACATTTTTCATCCTTGTATGATGTTTTGGTGTGCTTTTCAGTACAATGCTTAAAAATCTAAATGTTTATTTGATATTTCAAACAACTATGCATTTGACTTCTTTGATATTGAATATAATAGAAATCAGAACCACTTCAAAAATGGGGCCAATTTTCAAGTTAACTGAATCGTCTCCTTTGACACTGGCTTCCATAAAAATTCAATACATCACAATTAGTTTAGGTCAGAAACTGTTCCAAACTGGAAGTGATCCTGTATAAGAAAAGATAGCAAACTTCATTATTGGTATGCACACTCAATTTTTAAGGAGCTTTTAAATTAAATTAAGACTTCATCGTAAAAAAAGTCTCTCAAAGTTAAAATGAGCAAAATCCTTGCATATTTCACTGAGGAGGCCATGAACTAATAATTGAATTAAGTCATATTCTCAAATTACCATATGGAGCAAAGAAGTGAAAAATTGAAATATCTAATTTATCCATTCTATTCTACTCTGAAATAAGTATTTGTTTGAATAATTGCAAGTCATCACTGATATATATAATGAAAAAAAAAAATTGAAATTCAGACTTAAATCAATTCTTGGTTTATGGTGCCGGGCCTCAAAATTTCAAATAATTAGATTCTTAACTTCCTAGTATTATTGATCTTAGAAATTTAAGTTTTTCAAATTGCACAATGACATCATTTCAGCCGGTTGTGGCAAGGTATTACCTCAGTTGCAATGAAATCCATTGGAAAGCGTATGTACCCTGTCATTCTATGTTGCTTAATCCTTCATATTTATACATCATATAGTAATCATTTATTGAGGAATAAACTTCTGTTTTACGGCAAAATGTCAATTGTCTTTATTGTAAGATTATTGAACTCATCATCCCCCCCCCTTCCACTCCATGTTAATAAAGTTAACTAGGGAAAGAGAGCAATAAGCAAATCTTTCAGCTTATCTGAGAATTATATCTACTTTCATTACTAGAGGTCGCAGTTCAAGGTCGAAGCAAATTGCTATTTATATACTGAAGGCCTGTTTGTCCGTTTGTTTATCTGTCAAAAATATCATCTGAGTGATTGGGCTTTAAGATGTAAACGTCTTCAAATTGAATAGCATCATTTAAGAACAGATAAATTGGCAGCATGGACCAGACATGCACGTTTCGGGTACTTAACCCTCGTCAGTGATCCTCAAATCTAAGCAATGTAATATGCCAAAAAAGTATGAAAGTTACTATGTCGAAAAAGCGTACCGAAAGACGTAGCAGGATTGGTGGGATATGATGCTACAGGACCCACGTTTTAGAAATTTCAAGAAATTTTGATAACAGAAATTTTAGAATGCGTTGAAGAAACGATCAACCGAAATTGATCGAACTTGGCTACATGTGCCCTCGGGGACTCCTGGTCCTCCAGCAGTGACACTCACCAAGTGGTATAAATGTAAACGTCTTCAAATTGAATAGCATCATTTAAGAACAGATAAATTGGCAGCATGGACCAGACATGCACGTTTCGGATACTTAACCCTCGTCAGTGATCCTCAAATCTAAGCAATGTAATATGCCAAAAAAGTATGAAAGTTACTATGTCGAAAAAGCGTACCGAAAGACGTAGCAGGATGGGTGGGATATGATGCTACAGGACCCACGTTTTAGAAAATTTCATATGTATACATACTGTGATGAGAACAAGAGTTGACAATGTGATCTTGAACTTTGCCTACACACAAATGTTTATAAGTCCTTGGTTAGCTACCGACAAGTCCATGTTGCTTCATGATTGACGAACACATCTTGATTTATAAAAAGAATTATTTTGCTTTTTCAAAGACTATGTAAATGCTTTCCTGTTTCTATTATTGCTGATTTTTTATGCCCCCGGTCATTGGTTCATCTGTCTGTCCGTCCGTCCGCCATTCCGTCCCGCTTTCAATAAAAGAGTATAAAATTTTAAGGAGAGGTGATAGGGCTTTCATATTTTACATGTGTGTGTATCTTGAGAAGACGCATCTTTTGGTACCAAATATTTTGACCTTGTCCTTGACCTTTGACCTATTTTTTTTTCAATTTTTAAGGAAAATACTAAAAAAAAAAAACATTCATATAAAATCTATTTCTCCCTGAAACGCCTTCATTTTTCAAATTTTGTATAGTTCAAGTGATACATATGTATTACCGGTTTTTTAAAAGTTTATCACGTTTTCGAAATATCTAAGCAAATGGAAGGGGGGGGGGTTACAAACTAGTAAGTTAAGAACTTGGTTATATCTTTTGAGCCATGAATGGTAGGGCTTTGATATTTCACTTGTGGATACCTCATGACCTCGTGACCATACCTTTCACTTGGGACCGTGAGTTTTGACCTAGTGACCTTGATGTTTGACCTACTTTTGAAATAACTTTAACCTCGGCTATATCTCATGCTACAAAAGGCATGTCTTGATATTTCACATGTGGATACCTCATGAGAAGAACTTTCAATTGAGATCTGGACTTTTGACCTAGTGCCATTGACATTGACCTTTGACGTCTTTTGAGAAAATTAAACCACCACAAAGGGTATGGCTTTGATATTTCACATGTGGCTACCTCATGACCAGACCTTCCATTTGAGACCTTGACTTTTGACCTAGTGACCTTGGCCTTGATATTTGACCTACTATTAAACTATAAGTGGTAGGGGTTCCATACTGGTATTTCACTTATAGATTCCTTATGACAAGAGCTTTCATTTGATACACTGACTTTTGGCCAAGTGACCTTGAAGTTGACCTTTGACCTACTTATAAACTAAAAGAGGTAGGGTTTTGATATTTCACATATAGATTCCTCATAACCAGAGCTTACATTTGATACCATGACTTTTGTCCTAGTGGCCTTGGCCTTGACCTTTGACCTACTTCTAAACTAGGGGGAACAAGGTTTTAGATTCATCGTGACCAGAACTTTCATTTGATATCATGACTTTTGACCCAGTGACCTTGACCTTTGACCCACGTTTGAACTAAAAGGCTTAGGGCTTTGATATTTCACATGTAGATTCCTCATGACCAGAGCTTTCGTTTGATACCATGACTTTTGTCCTAGTGATCTTGGCCTTAACCTTTAACCTACTTTTAAACTAAAGGGAACAAGGCTTTGATACTTCACGTATAGATTCATCATGACTTGTCTAGAGTTTTCATTTGATACTATGACTTTTCACTTAGTGACCTTGGCATTTATTTTCATTGCCATATTCTCAAAGCTGCCTCTTTGGGTATTTATGTTTCAAAAATATAGTTTTTTTTGCCATTTTGATCTAATGATAAACACAATGGTTGCTTTTGGAAAAATGTCTGAATCAATATCTCGCAAAAATTCTACTTATATGAATGACGAAAGGACAGGGTAACTTATTATACCCCCCCCCCCCCGCAAACGAAGTTTAGGTCACCCTACCCATCCGTCTGTCCGTCCGGTTAAGAAGTTTTGAAAGCAGATTTCTTTAATGCTCTTAATGGTAAGCCTTTGATATTTCATACACACATTCACCACAAAGAGTACTACAGTTTGGTATCATGACTTTTGACACTAAGACCTTGTGACCTTTACCTTCACCCTATACAACATTTTAGGTTAAGGAGTTTTGAAAGCAGATCTCTTTTATACTATGAATGGTAGGCCTTTCATATTTCATACACACATTCACCACAAAGAGTACTACAGTTTGGTATCATGACTTTTCACACTATGACCTTGTGACCTTTACCTTCACCCTATACAACATTTTAGGTTAAGAAGGTTTGAAAGCAGATCTCTTTTATACTATGAATGGTAGGCCTTTCGTATTTCATACACACATTCACCACAAAGAGTACTACAGTTTGGTATCATGACTTTTCACACTATGACCTTGTGACCTTTACCTTCACCCTATACAACATTTTAGGTTAAGAAGTTTTGAAAGCAGATCTCTTTTATACTTTGAATGGTAGGCCTTTCATATTTCATACACACATTCACCATAAACAGTACTACAGTTTGGTATCATGACTTTTGACACTATGAATGGTAGGCCTTTCATATTTCATACACACATTCACCACAAAGAGTACTACAGTTTGGTATCATGACTTTTGACACTATGACCTTGTGACCTTTACCTTCACCCTATACAACATTTAAGGTTAAGAAGTTTTGAAAGCAGATCTCTTTTATACTATGAATGGTAGGCCTTTCATATTTCATACACGCATTCACCATAAATAGTACTACAGTTTGGTATCATGCTTTTTGACACTATGAATGGTAGGGCTTTCATATTTCATACACACATTCACCACAAAGAGTACTACAGTTTGGTATCATGACTTTTAACCTTGTAACCTTGACTTTGGGCGTATGTTGTAATTTAGGTTTAGAAGATTTGAAAGCAGATTTCTTGCATACTATAAATGATAGCCTTTTTTGATACAAACCTATACACTACGGCAATTTATTAACGTGATACTGTGTCTGTCGGCCAAAAGTTTGTCACGAACCTATGGTCAAAATGCGCCGACTTTAGAAAAGTTCTTTGCTTCGATGGTAGCAAAAGGATTTGTTATAGTGGTTACGTGCACATAACCCTCCCACTTTTACGGCAACCCAAATTTTGGATATATTAATTTATAATTATTTGTTGTATTTATTAGTCGTAAAGATGGAGGAAGATTTGAACAAGACCTTTAAACCTACTCAAAAAGTTGCTGATGGTTGGGGTATGTATTTCTAGTATTCCTTTAGTCATCTTTTTAGTATGCACTTGATAACTTATGGTCTAAAAATTCATTGACATACTTTCTTTTTAAATCCAGAGGCACGACATTAAGAAATACTAGAATTAAGTCCAATTTCCTCGGACGACTATTTCTGAATATTGCTGCAGCAGAAATCAAATGTAGTATTTTTCATCTGTTTTTTCACCACTGGGGTCTTACAACCTTTCTTTATTACTTTAACTATGCAAGCCTACGGGGCATGCGTCTTCGATTTTCACAGATGAAATCACGAATAGGAAGTATTTATCCCAACATTCTAGAAATTTTCTGAAAATTAAATCTTACGTGTTAAATATCAAATAAAGTGCATATAAAACCGTCTATCAACAGAGGCAATTCTAGAAATGGAATTGCGCGTCTCCACGGAAACGCTGATCATGGCTGAAATCGAGACTGCACCTTCAATCACGTGGATAAGACTTGGCCCGTTTATTGCCGTTTAGTCCATCTTGATCGCCCAAAATCACTATAATTTACATTATTGTAAGTCGCGACTTCCATTTGTTTTTCGGTGACCATAATTACCAAGGAATTCCCAGTAGTTTTATTGTTCTAAAGTAAAAAGATTTCTAACTGGATGACTTCTTTGATTTAGTATTGTTTTCCATGTTTTCCCGTGTTTTAGATGTAATTTTCATGTGCTATAGATAGAATTAAAGAAGGAATAAGTATGGTACCGACAGAAACTCTCAAGTGATGTTTGATAGCATGCAAGAAAATTACAACTTTTAATGTTTACTTTCACTTCTCATGCCGTGCCGCAACTTTTATATACTTGCAAAACAATACGTGATGATTTTCCTATGACAACAAGTCATGACGTCATAGCGGTTTCTTCTTATGAATTATTTACGTCATTTCGACAAAAATGACTACAAAGCCATACATGTACATAATGGGACATTGTTATTATTGATACCGATGTGAAGATCTCCAGAAAAGGACCGTCCTATCTCTAAGAGACAATCTATTATCAAAGATGGCCACCAGTACTGACCCTGAAAAGTCGTCTCATTTGGACTTTCTGTTTTACAAAAAAACTTACGAAAAACTGTAGGAAATTTCGTAACTTTCATCATCAAATAAAAGCTTACAATCTTTTTCACTTCAGATTATGTACATACTAAATACAAATTCAGACACATAACATCGCGATTTTTAGTTTATAAGAATTACTAGGCGATCAAGAGTTGCGAAAATTTCTTAAATTTTTTGTAAGTATTTTTGTAAAACAGGCACCAGATACGAAAATCGATTTCATCCGTATGTTCATCAATTATTTATAATTTTAAAAGTAAATGCATCTAAATGACTTTTTATTAAATCCCTTCACCAGCAAGCACGGTTTTTGTTATCTCTGCAGCCAATTGATTACTGTCTATATTTCTATAGGGGCATTTCTTTTCTTTTTTTTAAAGTTTTCATTGCTGATTTTTTAAGTTTTATTCACATAATTTCATTTGATATCAGGACTTGAGCAAGTATATGCCTAAAGAGATAACTGTCTTCGACTTCTAACAAAAGAAGTTTACTAAATTCTTCATTTTCAATATGCTTGATGAGAGACGAAGTCCATTTAGGCCTCTAGTGTACGAGAAGAACCCAGTTCTTTTGGTCACACGTAAATGAGATTTGAATTCATCAGACCAAGAACCTAATGTACTTCATCATGTAAAACAGACGTATATCTTCGTAATGCATACCATCACCTGCGTGTGCATTGATCCCTTTTACTAGCTCGAGAAATCAGAAATCAAATTAATTGTTTGACCCCAGTATTTCAAGTTATCTTCGAGATCTATTAAAAGCAACTGGAAGAGAGAACACATTTTCTTTTCTGCTTCTCTGAGCGTATAACAAATGCATGTCTTGTATTTTGTTAGCCAAACATTCGATAAAACAGTCATAAATCAGATGTAATCTTCCCCAGAAACGTTTTCTACATAAAGCATTTCCGTGTTTCAAACCCGATTTCTATCACGAAATTCTAGAGAAAAACTCCATTTGATTTCATTAATACTTTACAATGCAATTGAGAGCGAATTCGCGCCTATGTTTTTCGGAATGCTTTTATCACCGATGGGATGCCGATATGGCAATTTTTTCCTGCTGATATTCTTTGGTTATACAGGGTCAATATTTGCCATATTTCATCCAGTTGCTTCAAAATTAGAAGGCAATATTCCAGTTTTTGAATTTTTCTCATTTGTCATGGGAAAATGGAATTGGAAATTCCCTTCAAGCTTCATTCTCGCCAAACACAAAACGTATTTCTGTTGTACGTGAAAGTATATTCTGTCTTTATGTTGATTGTAACACATTCTTAAGAACTCTAATTTAAGGTAGTAACTAAGGAGCGTTGATTGAAAATTGAAAGCAACATCGTCGTCAGAAGATAAACTATGAGAATGTCACTACCTGCGAAGTAAATCCGTCATTCCGTCACTCGCACTTTTATTCTAAGGAACGCGTAAGCCACTGATTCTTTTCAAGCCAAATTTGGATATGTTTACTTAAATCATCAAACGGTGTCACACGACATACCGTATAAGCAGAAAATTTTCGCTATATTCGGGAGTAAGTTGGAATCGCGAAAATATATCCTCGCGAAAAATTGTATTAAGTAAATTGGTATATCAGCTACATTTTCATCTTACTGTATATGTGTCATTCTTCTGATTTTCCGATTAAGCTTGAAGCAAAGTGACTTGAGTGTATTCTTATGATAGAACTAACAAAAAATTTAATAATGTAAGGTACAAAACAGCAACATCATATTTACATACATTGTATTTGTTTGCAATTCAGGAATCGCAAAAATTGTACTCGCGAAAAGAAAGACACCCAAGTTTACCATCAAATCGCAAAATTTGATACTTGCGAAAATTGCTGGTTATACGGTATAGGGACCACTCTGTTCGGCGTCCGACTATTAGTCCGTCTGTCTGGTAGTCACACTTCCATAGAAATGGCTATAATTTCGTGGTAGGATTTTAACCTCTCTGTTGGTACAAAAAAAAATTACGTGGTGACGTTGACCTTTGATTTTGAGTAACGTGTATAAAATGCCAAAAGAGAGATTTGTGTTTCATATTCACGTCTTTTATTTTTTGTTTCAGATCTTTGTTCTGTCTCGTTGTACTTCATACAAGTTTGACAGAATACTCCGTGGGCAACCTGTCATGTTGTCAAGTGACATATCCGACAGTACGTCAAAGAAAAGAAAGTTTATTCGGTGTAATTATTATTTGTACGATATCTACAACCTAAGAAATGACGTTAGATCAATACTGCAATATTCTAATTTGAGTTACATTTAACTCATTCAGATTGGAATACTAGTATACATTCTTTTACCATATCTTACTGAGAGAAATTAAAATCACTTTTGATTTTATAACAGTTGAGGAAAAGTGATTTTCTCGCATCTCTTACGGTGTTTCATAATCAGAGTTTCCTAGAATCACATACCAAGACTCTCGGAAACGCGTGGAAACTAGAACTTTTGAATAATTTTCTTTTCTGAGACTGTCTAAAGACTTCAACTTCACTGTTCATGTATGCCTCGTGTAATAACTTTTCAATGACTTACTTTGCATTTAGTATTTCATCTGACTACTTGTGCTTTTCTATGACCCTATATGATGTACAGTATGTTCTGAAGCATGTTTTAAAGGTTTTCATCATTCCGTACGTTAGGTCAACAGGGAATGCTTACTCCTCCCAGACACTTTGTCCCACCTCTAGCTTGCTATGGGGTCCGTCTATGCTCACTTTGGTGCTCTATTGTGGGTGCTGTTGAGATTTTCGTCAGGATCTTCTTTAACTCTTTTCTATTATTGTCCTGTTCACTAAATCCAGAGCACCCTATTTTGGTGATTTATTCTGTCGTCTGAAGAATTTTCCTATTAATCATTGTTCCCGAGACCTCTTTTAGTCGTAACTGGAAATTGACTTCAACTTACCCTATCAAAAGCTGCCTTCAAAACGTAATATGAAAAATAAAACGTCTACGGGAAATTTCCACGTTAATTCAAAAGCCACCGCCACATTGTTCTCCTTGTCATTAATAGTGAAACAGTGACGTCAAAGTGTCCGACGTAACGCATTTTCAGTTATTTTACTATGAAAATCCTCGTAGACTTTTTATTTCCCGTCCTATTTCCAACTGAATTGAAGCACAGTCAAAACAATGGTATTTTCTGTTACGACTAAAGGAGCACTGTAAAATTGATATCCTTTTGGAGGATGACAACATCATGTTGTAGAGAAAACCGTGAAAACAGGGTGCTCTGGATTTAGTAGACAACAGTACATGTATTTCTAATACAAGTTTGTGCTTTTCTATAATCCTACTTGTGGTGCATGTATACTCAGTCTGTTCAAAGCATGTCAGGGTTTTTGTGTTTTTGTTCCCTTCAGAACTTTTGTGTGACAAATATGGATAAAAAACCATATCCCCATCAAGAAGAACCAAAATCGTTAATCGAAAAATCATCTAACCAAGGGCATACAAAACCAGGATAAAACCAGAACTAAGGCAAAGGAACAGAAATAAAAAAAAAAATACCATATGAAGAGAAGTAAACTCCCTGTGAAGGAGGGAGATCAGGTGCCCAGGAAGAATGAGCATCTCCTGGTTGCATGCAACACCCGCCACTTCAATTCGGTAGGAAAGGCCACAATCGTTAAATCCCACAAATGAAAATAAACGTATAAATTGCTATGTCATGGCACAAAAGGTCTACGCCTGAATATCATTTATGACTCTGGACAAGGGGACGTCGTAGTGTGCTATCATTTCCCCATATCGACCATAGAACTTTCTCATTGACCATGTTAGTCGGTCACAAATGTATCCTTGACTGAGAAAGCCGTCTACCTTTTAGAACAAAATCTGAGTATATGGAGTTTGCCCGAGCATAACGTATTTCGAGAAATGAAAACGCCGTATGCTGGTGACGACGGGATGTTGCTACAGGGTACCCAGAAAAGGAAAAGGAAAAAGAAAAGGAAAATTTGTGATATTGAAATTGAAAATATTGTGATATTGAAAAAGGAAAAAAAGTGATATTGAAAAAGGAAAAGGAAAAAGAAAAGGATATTGAAATTGAAGTCGTCACGTTTGTCACAGAGTGAGGTGTTCATATTACCATGGGCGTCAGAAGACAACATAATATCCAAATAGGACGCTGAATTAACGGTCTCTGTTTTTTTTTTTTTTAATTTCAAGTTCAACGGGATAGATTGCGCCAATGTAATTTGCAAATTTTTGATTATTGATGGACTGTAGATCATCAATGTATCTGTACGTGAAGTTGAAGTAAAGAGCTAACTGTCTTTGTCCTCAGAGATCAAGGATTGAATAAATTCAGCTTCGTATGAGTATAAAAATATGTCAGCAAGGAGCGGGGCACAATTGGTTCCTATTGAAATGCCAATAACCTGTTGGACGACCTAGCTTACCTCCAAAGACCACAAAAATGTTATCAATCAGAAAATTCAACATCTTAATGAAATCTGATTGGTATACTTTGTTTTTGACTCAGATTTCTCTTTTATTCTTTTTTTACAAAGCACAATTTACGACAATGAATTTATATTTACGATTACCGTTTTTACTCGTCTGATTATGTAGGTCTGATTATGGGTATTTCTTACATGACATCCTTATTACCTGTACTTTTCTGTGATCCTGCTTAAAGTACATATGTTCTGAAACATGTCAAGGTTTTTTTTATAATAAACCAGATTCCATTTTGTACTGAGCACCTTCTGTATATCACAATGAAAATTGACAAATCGAAGGACGAATCCCCAAGTTGAAATATCCCTGGTATGAACTTCCGCCCAGCGCTTAATTGAATCTGGAGCTGTCAATATAAATTAAAGTCAATCCCCCAAACATGGAAATCCATTGAGCTTCTACTGTTCAAGTTTCTCTTCGGCAGCTTTGTTATCTTGAATGTTTATTGAGTAATGATTTCTTAGCAAGACATGCAGCTCATAAATATTACATGTATGCCGCTAACAAGGTATCATAACTACTGTCGACAGCGACAGCTATTCTAATCGCCCCCGCCCCCTAAAAAAAAAGGGGGGGGGGGGTGTTAGTATTGAGTCAACATTAGCATCGAAATTGTTCTACGAGATACGTGGACAATTTTACACTTGGCATACTGATTTGTACAAATATGACATCAAACAACAAAATTATGCAATTTTGCTCTAAGCTAAGGGAAAATGGTTGTATTTACTTTTTTCAAAATAACTTTATTAAGATCTAATTTCACTATTTGTAGTCCATATCAATAATTCACAAAAAATCGTCACATTCGAAAATATACTCGATCGAATATGATATACTAGTTTTAATACTGTTGATAAATAAATGTCTTCTCTCCGTAAATTCCGAATGTTGTTATCCGGATTATTGGAGTGAAGCCTCCTTTCTACTCACATAAACTGGAATAAAGAGATACATGTAGATATATTTGGAAATTAAGCAAGATCGCCCACTTGTTGAACGAAAGATGTGCAAATGATAAGAAATTGACTGAATTTCTTGTTATTACGTCATAAATGAATTATTGTCAAGAAAAACATGCAAGCAGATTATTCTCATACCTCGTAAAGAGGTATCCAATAAACATAATGAGAATAGAAACTATTTCCAATTCTTAAGAGGAACTAAACAACGTGGAAGCCTGTTACAGGAAAGGACTCAAGAGAATTTGGTATTCTAAGAAAATGAATGACTTCAGAGCGTATCTTGATATAGGTGACTGTGGCAATGCGAACTTTTGCGATGCTTTTGCATGAGAAGGGTACTCAAGTTGCTATAATTGCGTTTCTGAATTGTACTTAAATTCAATTCAATTTCTTGTTTCTTTATAGAGGTGAAACCCTTCAAATAAATAGATCAATTTATTATGGGAAGGACATCGCATCTTTAATGAGAAAAGGAATCGCGTGGGAATATCCGAAGTCACAATCAATGTATATCATTTGTCAATATATGACTATTATAACGGGTCAATAAGTTTGTGTAGCTACTGTCAATGAAGTCAATAAATATATATCTTCTAAGGCGAGAAGTCGACATTTTTTCCCCTGATATATTTTTTGCATCTTGACATTTTATACTTATCTTGGCGCATTTTGCCCAGACTGTTTCGCATCTTGTACTCCATCAGAAACTAATTCTTATGGTACGGATAGTAGCTATTTGTAAATATGAGTAGGTTTCCTCACAATCTAATGTAAAAGTATACCAAATACTACGTCAACTCAAACATTACGCTCCCATTATGCTTCTTGAGTCTTCGCATGTGGGACTTCCTTAAATCAAGAGGGGGGATCCGATTTCAGCCCTAGCTTTCAATTACCAATGATTAGTTCAATCATAAAGAACGATGAAGGAATTAATTTGGCTCACTTGATCCAAGACAGAGAAAAATAGTTTTTTTCACTTCTTGAACACATTTCCAACATCTTCTACCAAATGCTATTGACTTTTCAGAACGGCACTTCATACGATTGTTGCTTCTTAGACTTAGGGGAGCAAGGAAATTCTCATTGTGTGGTTTTTTTTTCAATTCTCTTTCTTTTTTGGATCCTCGAAGACACGTGTTGCTTTAACTATTTTGGGAGCTTACAAATTGGTCGATAAATAAGTTTAAGCAGGCATTGTGTGACACTGTCATTTATTTGTCTAATTCGCATCCTTAGTTTACAAGTGAGTTGGAATTATTAAGTGGAAGTAAATGAAGCCTATTTGAAGACTATCGATATTTCTACAAAATGTAAGTATTATTCGATTCTTCTGCAATGGAATAATAATTTGAGAGAAAAGGAATATACAGAGAGTTTTTGTAAAGAAGCTATCATGGTTTATAGAAGCTTCATTGCGGAACATGATAAATTTCTCCTTCTTATTTTTTTTTTTATTTTTTTTTTCAGAGCAGATATTTCCCTTCTTAATCTAACTTTTCCCTTAGACTTTAAATTGATTATATTCCTTAAGTTTTTAGTGCAATTTGTTTTCTGAATAATTACTTATTTTGTTCTTATATCTATAAGTTCTGTCATTCGAGCCTCGGCACGTGACCTACTGGAATCACGAGACTACTCTCAGTTTAAACTTACTAAGGCTTAGTTTTAATTTCATAAACATTTTTAATGTGTATTCACGGATTTTTTGTTTGAGTGTTTTATTTGTGTATGCTTTACATGCCGTTTGACCTTTTGATATCCCGGGAGATCTCTTAAAAAGAAGGGTTTAGCGCTGTATTCCGTATTACCATGTCAGTTACATTTTGAAATTGGCCGTTCAGTTTTTCGTTATTCCTTGGTCCCTTCAGTACACTTAATGTGATATCGTTCTTATTGTCCTATGACATATTAAAATTAAAATTTTAAACATGCATTGATTATTATTTTTCATGTATTAAGGAAAGTATTTCGTCCTCTCGTTCCTCAAAGCATCTTTTGATACTTCAATATGATTATATAGACATTTACATGTACTTCTATATGATTATAGACACATAGGAAATTGGTCATTCCCATTTCATCATTTATTGAGAAATAAAATATGTTTAAACTAATTTAAACTAAACACATTTATTTTGGGATAAAAATACCCCCCCCCCCCCAAAAAAAAAATTTTTTTTCCAGTATTGCCGTTTGAATAAACTATACTTTCGACATCTCATACATGGTCACCGGTAAGTAATAGATTGAGTATTTCGTAAAAAAAAAAGAGTAAAATTTGGAAAGAATTACAAAGAAAAACATTTCGTAACAAGCATAACTGGCAACGATTAAAAAAAAAAAACCTCCCCCCCCCCCCCCCCAAAAAAAAGAAAACAAAAAATGCAAAATGGTGAAGACATGTACATATAGTACTCAGCATTTTTAGAAAGGGACAGAAGTTAAAGTGGTTAATTTTAAATCATAACAGTGTAATCAAACATCATGTTAACCTAAATAGATAAGGCATAGTTTGTGTTTGATATCTTATATTGAAAATGCATGCTCCGTTGTCTTCTTAGGGAATTTCCGTTTCTGTATTGAGATCAGCTGCAGCAACTTCTGATTCAAAATAAAAAACTTAATAACTCTGTAGAACTTTGATCCATATGCTTTTTAGTCCTTGCGTACTTTTGTTAGTGCTCTTATAGGTTGAATAGGTCCCAGAATAGATGAACAGAAAGCCTATTTTGATTCAAACCCTCCGAGTGTTAGTCTATTTTCGTCAATTTATATTTTTCCATTATGAGTCCAGCAGCTGCATTGCGATTGCTGACACAATGCCATCTCGTAAGTATCCAAAACTGCCCACAGTCGACCTTCTAAGTATGTTGAAAACGGTCGTGAGTGCAGCTAGGAAGGAAACAAAGGGGTTGAATTCTGCCAAAGGGGGAGGGGGCAGGATCTATAATAGAAAAAAAAACCAACATGTTGCTATAGTTAGTGGATTGAGTCCATCTCTCCTTTCGTTATTTTACCTTTTTCTCTGATTTCATGATTTGTTCCGTTCAGAAACGAACGAAGGCGGGGGGGGGGGGGGGGGGGGGGTAATACTGTATTCTTATTCCAAGATAATGTGTTTTTAACGTATAGTCTATTTGTTTCTTTGGCCAGTTTGAATGTTCATTTCAAGTCTCCGTTTCTATAAGCATAGATATGATATCAAACTCAAGACATTGTAAAAAAAAAAAAATCATACATTCATATAGTTTCTTCATTGTGCAAATTTCACTAAACTCCGGCGTTACTGACAAATGATAAAGTGTCGCCGGTCAAGGCTCATTGAACCTCATCTTTTCTTCTTTGAGATGGTATTGAATATGATTCAAGAGTTCTTTAGCTTAGGTCTCGCCTGATTGATACGTGCAGAATATATAAGAAAGAATGGTCAAAGATGTTATATTTGCTCTCAGCCAAAACATATTGATCTTATTATTAGGGGATATTCAACACGAAAATCTACAATAATATGTTAGGTTCATACTTTTCATTAAGTGCTCTTTGAGAGTCTCTCGACGCGTACAATACATCGTTTCTTAACCGTGCAAAACGCCGACGTAATGGAACATTTGAGAGTAGACGAAAAAATTGAACCCTCTCCCCCTTTCCCTTCCCTTCATACTTTAGGTGTTTTATGTTTGTGTTGTCTGTCTGTCTGTCTGTCTGTCACAAAACTTTCACACTGAACATAACCTTTGAGAAGATTTGTTTCACATGTGTATTCGTTGATCTATACTTTGATTCTAAACCTTGACCTTGTGACCTCGATGTTGGTGTTTGACAACACCCGAAAACGGGGGAACCATATTAATACTATGAATTTGTTTTATGTTTCCCTCCTTTGTTTTATTAGGCATAGAAAACTGGGACACTTTGATTTCAAATTCTCTATACGAATATAATAACGAATAGAATTTGAAGCCTTTTGTTTCCGTTCCTTTCCTTATAATCAGACATGAATAATCATATACCCCTGGGACATTAAAGGAAGGCAGATTCAATTTACGTCAACTATTTTCTCTGCTCTTTAATTGGAAATTCATTGCTTTCTGAAGCTTCATTTAATCCATTCAGTAAATTTTATCTTATGTAAAATAAAGTATGGAATCTAATAGAAGAATTGAAATACACTTGTCAAATGAAAACCACATGTTCATTATAAGAGAAAGGTTCTAATATTCGTATATTGAACATTAAACGATCTGAACGCACAGAAAATAGAAAAAGAACTTACGACACCTTAATTCTCCGCTGTGCAACAGAATGTTTCCGACGAGGAGCTGAAAATTATCAGACAATTTAAAACATACAATGTAGAGAAAACAAAACTCGGAAATATTGAATGCATTGGAGAAGCATTGGATTTTTTTGTCTTAATTGAAATTTACTTCAGCGCTCAAGTAAAACAAAGAAAATTAGCTAATCAATTACAGAAGATGATTTTTCTGAAGTATTTATGTGTGTCCATATACGCAACGCTTTGCTTTATATCGATATTTTATTGTCTAATAAAACATTGTTTCTGATATATTTGGTAAAGGTATAGGTCAGGAACAAATTGGCTATATCTCATAATCAATGGCATGATATCTAGTCAAATGTAAATTAGAAATATGTTCTTTTCAAGCTGTTTAAGATAGAGCATACCTTAGGTATCTAACGCTTATATTTTTTAATAACGGTTATAATACCTTCATGCACATTTATTTAATTTGACCAACTTATGACATTATTACTTCCCTTTTTTAGATCTATGGGTAAAATAGAAAAAAAAAACCTTTTTAGGACTACATGTGCAACACTGCCGCGCACCCTCTGTACAAAGAAAATGCCCAAATTTAAATTATCAAAGAAAAAAAAAAAAACAAAACAAAACAAAAAAAAAACAACAAAACAAACAAACAAACAAACAAACAAAAAAAAAAAAACAAAAA
Source organism: Pinctada imbricata (assembly GCA_033119305.1). Lineage (NCBI taxonomy): Eukaryota > Metazoa > Mollusca > Bivalvia > Pterioida > Pteriidae > Pinctada > Pinctada imbricata. The sequence continues at coordinate 35,903,829 of VSWD01000007.1, read as the reverse complement.
AAAACCAAAAAAACCTGAGGGCGCTGCTGAATTGAATGTTGGTGGCTTCTGAAAAGCGCTTTGGCTGGAAGCATGACTGATGATTTTTTTCTCACTCACTTACGTCGTGAGACAAAAGAAAAAACGTAGACGTAGCAGTTTGAGATTTCCTTGTCTCACACTCCACGTGACTCCTATTATGACGTCATAGAAAGTAACGTCACGCCATCGTTAGATTTGTGTAGGTTTTGGTATCGATTCTAGTTTTAAAACAACATTAAAGTGATGATAAAATGAGGTGAGTGAGAAAAATAATCAATCACGACGTTACGACTGAGACAGTGGAATCTCATCCTCGTGCAAAAAATTTGCTACATCCACGACTCGGCAAGCTTCGTCGTGGATTGCAAATCTTTTACACTTGGATGAGATTCCACTGTCTCAGTCTCAACGTCGTGATAGATTCTATTAATATCCGAAACACGTGTCTGGTGCATAATAAATTGGTTTGAAATTTTCTTCAAGGAGGTATAGGGTTGAAACGCTTCCGTATTATTAATACTTCGTTGGTACTCTACTAGGTCCTTTTAAGTTCTTCTGATCTGGAGACTAAGGAGAGAAGAACAAGTGGATTCAACATTGAAAACCCCATTCACTCAATTACAACCGCTTTGTTTTCTGTCGATGATCTAGAACGGTATCATACGTTTCTTTTTGGCATTCGCGGTGGGAGTTTCATGCAGTCAGATAACGCTTACTCCTTTGAGCCATGGCTAGTGAAATTATAATGGTATAAAGATGATCAGAAAAGCAGGAAAATGAAAGTTTTTCTTATGATATATCAGTGGCAGGTTGAAAAACAAGCAGAATCACTAATCAATCAAACAACCGAAGGAAATATAGAAGACAGATCTGAAAATCATAAACGAAAAATGAAAACAAAATCTTGGTATGGGCAAAAATGAATAAATCCCAATCAAAGAGTGATATAAGCTACCCTAGAAGAGCAGTGATCTCCGAATCCATTGTCAGAGATCTGACGAGGGTTAATTAACCGAACCGTGCTGGTCCATGCTGCAAATTTGTCTGTTCTTAAATGATGCTATTTAAATTTGAAGACGTTTAACATTTGTTCCACCTGGTGAGTGTCACTGTTGGTGGACCAGGAGTCCCCGAGGGCACATGTAGCCAAGTTCGATCAACTTCGGTTGATCATTTCTTCAACGCTTTCGAACATTTCCGTTATCAAACTTTCTTGAAGTTTCTAAACATGGGTCCTGTAGCATAATATCCCACCCATCCTGTTACGCCCTTCAGTACATTTTTGTACATAATAACTTTCACACTCTTTGGCCATATTACATTGTTTAGATTGAGGATCACTGACGAGGGTCAAGTACCCGAATTGTGCATGCCTTGTTCATGCTGCAAATTTATCTGTTCTAAATGATGCAATTGAATTTGAAGACGTTTATAACATTTGTTCCACTTGGTGAGTGTCACTGCTGGTGGACCAAGAGTCTCCGAAGGCACATGTAGCCAAGTTCAATCAACGTCGGTTGATCATTTCTTCAACGCTTTCGAACATTTCTGTTACCAAAATTTCCTGAAATTTCTTAAACATGGGTCCTGTAGCATTACGTCCCACCCATCCTGCTACATCTTTCGGTACATTTTTGGACATACATGTAATCACTTTCACACTCTTTGGCCATATTACATTGTTTAAATTAAGGATCACTGACGAGGGTCAAGTACCCGAATTGTGCATGCCTTGTTCATGCTGCAAATTTATCTGTTCTTAAATGATGCTATTGTATTTGAAGAGTTTAACATCCACCCTCAGCAGCACTGCCTTAACGGATTTAAAGTGACAGATATTACAAGCAAGCAGGAGAATACTCATTGTCTTAGACCCAAGCTCAGTTTCCAGTGCACTGATTTGACCACACCAACTCTTACGGATGTCAAACGCCTTCAAATTCAATAGCATCATTTAAGAACAGATAAATGTGCAGCATGGACCAGACATGCACGTTTCGGGTACTTAACCCTCAGGAGCTCAGCAGACGTGTCTTGCTTGCAAGCAGGAAAACGCTGAAAACACCCACAGTTGCAATGCGTTTATTTCTTGTGGGTAACATGTCGAATGAATTTTTGCTGGAATGCCCTACAATATCATAATGGGAGTACTTATATATAGAATAGCTGTTTTAATTCGTGTTTCTTGAAATAAATGCACTAGCTGTGTGTTACATTCCCGTAACAAAATACTCATTATGACACTTATTCTTTATACTAGTATACAATTGCACCACAATTGTCAGTTTTATTCTTGTTTTCTTAAATCGCATTCATCCAGGTAAAAAAGTGACGTCAAAAAAGGTCACCGCGGGCTCACTTAGCAGGTTAGAGCAGCCGTTCTATGTTTCTGTTGCGCTAATATATTGTGACCTTACGAGCGTTAACTTGCGAAATGAAATGCGTTCGAATTCCTTTCGATAGTATCATCTCGGGGTATTACATTGGTTGTACATATATTATCAAAACAATATACATTTTAGTGCTATCGATAGTTTCTATAGTGACAATTACCCGCATTTTTGTGAAGCATTCCAACGAAAACTCAGACAAAATAGACCAGGAGAAATAAACGCTTGCAACGGAATCTCCGATGATGAGTGTTCCTCTGCTTACTTGCAACACCCGTTAGCTCAGCTCCGTAAATGTACATCTTGTCAAATCAGTGAACTTAATGCACATTTCGACATTTGTCTATGATTAATGAAACCCTTGAGTACCACCTTTCCAATTGACCGTCTTTTACATATTTGGACATTTCCGGATTTGACACGTTTCTTTTTGGCATTAGCGGCGAGTGTTACTTGCAGTCAGAGGACGCTTACTCCTCCCGGTTACCTAATCGGGGGTTCGCGATTGCCTTGTTAATGGAGACTTACACAATTATGTCATGTTTCCCTGGATCTTTGATTACTGAACTATGAATGGTACTTCTTCTTTGGTGTACATTCAACACACCGTCTTTCTTAGCAAAGCAAATCGGAGATTCCGTCTTTTCGATTTTACAGTCCTACATTCGATTTGTGCTGGTATCTGACGTTAAAGCATTGTGACGTCATTAAATTCATTTGAAAACGTCATATATATGACCCTGTTTCCCCGAATTTAATGCTGGTTTCCATATAATTTGATGACGTCACAGTGCGTTGACGTCAGATACCTGCACAAATGGGAAGTAACTCTGTATTTCGAAAAGACCGAATTATTATGCAACAAAACATTAACCCCATCAGGGAGTGAGATCAGCTGCCAAGGAAAAGTAGTGATATCCTGCTTGCTAGAAACATCCGTCAGCAGAGCTCCGAGACCCCTAAATAATCCCTACAAGTTTTCTTTATAATCAAACTTAATGAATGTGTCCTGCATTTAATGTAAGGAACTAATAACCAAAGAAACGGAGTAGGAACTTTTTATGACATCATCAGGCGACATTATTGTAACGTTCTTGACAAAAGGATGGTTAAAATTGCTTGGTAAAATGTGTCTTTAGTGATAGAATTGCTTGATGTGGTCATTATTTGTCTTTATGACCCAAACGAAGAAGAGCATATCGGATGGTGACTGCGGGACAAAACTAACTCCAATAAGGGGAGAGTGAGATCAGTTTCCTAGGAAAGCGAAATCTACTGCTTGCTAGCCTCACCCTGTCAGTTTACGATGTATCTCTGTATATAAGTGCAATTGGTGATTTCAAAGAAATTTCTTTAGCCACATTACCGATACCAAATTAATAATCATATTAGAAAAAAAATGAATATTGACCAATATGTTGCTTACCGCTCTATTTTATCATTATGAGTCAAATTTATCGGCACAGTTTACCACTAGTATCAAATTATGTCATTTCCAAGAGGTTTATTGCAATTTATAGATTTTAAGTTTGTCCTTGCATGTTTGATTATTTATTCAACATGACATGGAGGTTGAATGTACAATAAAGGCCTTTCTTCGACAGCGAATATCTGTTGCTATCCTTTCACTTCTCAGCAAAATTCTTGGGACATTTGGCGCCAAAATATGACAGACGATCGTCGCAGACATTTGCGTATAAATTCATTGCGGAGAAAGAGGTGAAATATACAAGAGATGCACAGTTTTCTTTATTGATCTACTAGTATTTTGATCGATATCTCATGACATTTTCATTGTTTTCCTCTTAATATATGCATATATATGAGTTTGATAATATTTGGTAGGGGTGAAATAATCACGATTCCATATAATTTTTGTCAGGATGAACTGTGAACAGACTTAAAGGAACATTGCATTAATATAGAAGAAAGGAGGGGAATCTCTAACAACACACAGTTGCACCATCTACAGCAAAAGCCCCCAAAACACCCAATGCAAAAACACAGAGCAGACACTCACAAAAAGAGACGCAAAAGGGACAATGAACACCAATTCATACCATAGGAACATGAAACACAAAAAACACACATAAACCAACGAGACCAATGGGCAACCAGTGCCGACTTCAAAACTACCAACTGCTGCGCAAGTAGCAGACGGTATCGTTATCCGGATTACGTGTACACCACTTTCCGATTATCCAGAGGTCTCGAAAAAGATTCCGATTATCCAGAGTTCTCGAAAAAGATTCCGATTATCCAGAGGTCTCAAAAAAGATTCCGATTACCCAGAGGTCTCAAAAAAGATTCCGATTATCCAGAGGTCTCGAAGAAGATTCCGATTACCCAGAGGTCTCGAAGAAGATTCCGATTACCCAGAGGTCTCGAAGAAGATTCCGATTACCAAGAGGTATCGAAGAAGATTCCGATTACCCAGAGGTATCGAAGAAGATTCCGATTACCCAGAGGTCTCAAAGAAGATTCCGATTACCCAGAGGTCTCGAAGAAGATTCCGATTACCCAGAGGTCTCGAAGAAGATTCCGATTACCCTGAGGTCTCAAATACCCTCTTAGATGCATGTACAATCCCTACTCAGAAATTACAGGGATGGAAGAAGGACGAGTAGGAATGGATAAATCCTACATGACGAAAAATCAAAGTATTCAATGTTAAACTTCTTCACATTCAATTAGCATCATTTAACAGATAAATGTACAGCATGGACCAGACATGCACGTTTGGGGTTCTTAACCCTCGTCAGTGATCCCCAATCTAAACAATGTAATATTATCAAATAGTGTGAAAGTTATTATGTCAATAAATGCGCCGAAAGGCGTAGCAGGATGGATGGGATATGATGCTACAGGACCAACGTTTTAGTTTCAAGAAAATTTGATCACATAAATTTTAGAATGCGTTGAAGAAACTATCAACCGAAGCTGATCGAACTCGGCTAAATGTGCCCTCGGGGACTTCTGGTCATAACAAAAACCTTGCTGCCAGAGAGTAGCCCTCTTGACAGAAATTCAGTGCACCATATGCGCATTTCGACAAGTTATGTCTCATCAGTGATGCTCGAGAGATAATGAATCGAATAATGAATCTGATCATGAATCGTCACTAGTGGTACTTTAAGCCAAAATAATTAGAAATTGAAAAAAAAATTGATGTGGCGTCTTCATGTTTAGTTTCTAGGTATTTATGAACATACACTATGTATGTACATCTTTTTCAACAATAAAAAAATATGTCTGCGTTCAATTGTTTTCTGAAACACATAGTTTTGGCAATATAATTTAGGTCCTAGGATTTAGAGAGAGGACTAAAAAATATATGCTTTGCCTGTGGTCCAATCCTTTTCATCTTTTGAATAAAATATTGTTTAAACTAAACTAGCTCCAAGGATGCCGCAGTATCTTTTAAATGACATGGGTTTCTATTACTCACGCTTCTAGAAAGGTAGAAGTGGGACTTGTGGTTGTCAGCATCCCCTTAAATTTTCAGAAACTGATTATTTTCTGATACTTTTGTATTACTTTTTCAGCCTGGATCTCCCGGTCCGATAACATTTTCCCGACCATTAAAATAATGAAATTGATGATCTGGGAGAAAAACAAAAAACAAAACCCAAACGGGAAATACATGTATATAAAAACATCATTAACAATCATAAAAAATATTGGATAAGTTCAAGATGTTGTTTTGTGATGTGATGTAGAAAAACAGGGAAATTGCATGTAGGGTTAATGTAAACATCAATATTGACAGTGGTTGCATGAAAGGAAGTGATTCATTAAAATATGCACCTACTAACAAGCGGATGTCGCTCACAAATCAGCGAAACTGTTTTATCTGTATTAATGCGGGGGATCTAGAGGGAGCTAGGGGGTAACTCTGTGACACTACCTTCTCTGAACCGTTCCCATTCACAAAGAAAATGCGCAGTTAGAAAATATTTCAATTTTCTCTTCCGAAAAATTGGACTCCCTCCCTCCAACAAGCAAGTTCAGAGAACTTTGTCTCCGATTGTTTATTTGTGTCACAATAAGATGACACTGGATAAAACTTATGTTACCAAGTTATTTATGCAAAAAATAGAAGTCTTATCAATCATCGTTTAATATTTAAAAAAAATGTCTTCCCAAATGAGTTAAAGAAGATGCTGACGATAATCTCAACAGCACTCACAATAGAGTACCAAATTGAGTATCGACGGACCCCTAGCAAGCTAGAGGTGGGATCAGGTGCCCAGGAGGAGTAAGCATCCCCTTTTGGCTAGACGCACCCGCCGTCGATGTTCACGCACAAAAATGAAAACAATATATACAATACATGCACTGTCTGAGGTTAAGTCTATATAGAAAGTGCTATGGCGACAATGTCAGGGAAAATATTCAAAACACTTACTGTCAAACCCCAAGTACCATGAAACTATCTACCCTACAAGAGATAGGTTTCAACCTAATGTGGGTATGGAAATTCAAAAGAACTTAAACACCCGAATTCCGCAAGTTTCAAAAAAATTATTTGGGTTTTTTTTTCCGACTCTTTATACAACAAATGCACATTCCAAACTAAAATATAGAATCTCAAAAATTATTCATTAAAAATGTCTTCACCAGCAAAAATGGCAACTGCAAATTCAAATATTGTTAATTATGCTTAAACTTATTTTGTGAGGGAAGGATTTCTTATTTTAGTGATATACGGTGTACAGTGGAAAAAGTAACCAAAGGGATCGATAATATATTTGTAGTGTTTTGAATTTTTTTCAGCAAATTGTTGGAGTTTCAATGAGAGCAAACTATGCTCTACTACTTGCAGATTTTTTTCTATAATCACATAAACATATATATCACGCGAAAGGAAACCCTTTGTACTTCAATCTTAAAATAGTTTTATTGATGATGTGATCTCAATCAGTAATCCAAGTTATCTATCGTATTGGGCTGGAGGTGAGGGAATCAAGTGAAAGCATAAAGTTTACCCTTTTTTATAATTAGATATCATGTTGTCTTTTGACTATAATCGTCACCTCAAAATTTCAATATGTGACAAACGTGACAACTTCAACTTTAATATTTCAAGATCCCTTTTTCTGGCAATCCTTTCTACCCTGCCTATGGCAAATTCATCTCTCAGTTGATTCACATTTCAAAAGAGCAAAGCTACACCAATTACGTTCTGAGGGTAAGATACTGAGAAACTATTCAACGAAAGGGTAACTTTATTTGTGAGCGACTGACTTTGTCACTGTGAAACCCTTTTGGACAATGGAATATGAAAAAAAAACCACGCTGTAATATCTCTTTGTCTACTATGTTGAAAACGCATTTTAGGTTTGAGACATCCAACGGCACAGCGTAGTTTTAACCTTTTCTGTTTACTCCTCCCGTACACCCGATCTCATCTCAATATTGGGGAGCCACTTTTGCTCCTTTCAATATCTGTTGGTTGTTTTGTTTTGTTTTATTTTTATTTTTCCTGCTTGTGTATCCCATTAATTGTGATAAGTTTACATTCTGGCTCGACAGGCGCAAATCTTTCAGAACCGCTGGACTTCTAGAATTTCACCATATTAAAGTAGTCAATTCGGTGACTTTGTAAACATCAGTTATTTTTTAAGGTATCTTACTATGAAAATTCTGTAACGTCGTTGGCGCCGTGGTCAAGTTATTATTACGTCTGGCCTGTGACCGAAAGATTACTTGTTCAAACCTCACTATGTCCACCGGTCGACCGACATTTACTCTTCTATATTTTGTGTTACAAATTTCTGTATGTTATTCACACGTCTTTGTTTTGTTTTGATATTTTTCAACTCTTTGTTCTGGTTCTAAAAAAATTCAAGAATTCGTGTTCCTGCTGATTGTGGTTTTTTTTGATTTTGATTTTAATTTTGGGTTTTGTGTTTAACTCTCATTTACTGATTCGAAAAATCAGAACCATAAGGAATCCAAATAATTTGCACTTGTTAAATATTCAGAAATCTTGATAATTTGTTGTGGTCTTTTTTTTCTAAGTAAATGTAGTAAATAATCTGATTTGAAATCGTCCTCAAATCAAAAAGCAAAAAATGTGTTTCAAGCCCATTCTGATGCCGGATATCCGTGTCTGTTTTGTCTGCAGACATGACCCTACAACTGAAGTTGAGTGCTACAAACATTTTTTCATTATCACTGGAAAAATAGATACCAAATCAGCTACAATATCCTACGGGATTTCTGACTTTGACAGCTTGATTTTTAGCAATTGTCCTTTGAAGTTTGTCGTCTGCAAAGCAAACGACTAACTCGTTGTGTTGCTTTCATCAAGAAAGCAAGAGGATGCATTGAAGATTTCCTTTATACTCATGTCGAGCTCAGAGCCTTGATTTTTTCAATAGCTAACAGTTATTATTCAACTGAATGCATCCACAGGGAGCGGTTTTGCTTATTTCTTTTCAGAGGTAAACAGAATACCTAAAAACGAAAGAAAAAAGAAACGAAAAGATACAAAAACTGAAAAGATAAATTGAAAGAAAAGTGATTTTTTCATCGAGATGTTTCTGCTTAATGTTTAATCTGACCTTGATTTTTTCTAGATGAGTGGGAGCGGGCTCTGGGAATTATTATTACTGCACCCAAATCCCCTTTGAAAATATCCTTGGTGAAGTTGTGTAAAAGATTAAATATAAAAAGGAATATACCATATATCTGTACATGTATTTATAATGAACAAAAGTTATGTCCCTTTGTCAGAAAGTCTGTCGCAAGTTGGTAATTTTTGAAACGTCACATTCAATTCTTCATGGTGAAGATGTGTAAAAGGGAAAATATATGAAAAAAGAATATAACATATATATCTGTACGTGAATAATGGAAAAAAGCTAGTTATGTCTCTTTGGTAATAAGTCTGCCGCAAGTAGATAATTTTCAAAAGGTCACATTAAATTCTATTCATTAAATACTAAACATGCATCTTTTCAATCAAAAACGAACTTTGGCTGCACCTGAGGGAAACTCCGTCAAGAAGGGTATATTGTTTTCCATTTAATTAGTATTTCTTCCCACGTATTTGATTTAAACAATCCTTTCTCTTGCTCCTAAATAATGTCACGAAAATTCTCATAATTTTAGCCATATCAAACAAGAAGTGGATATGTATTAATCGACTTATTAGGTATCGGCATCTACGGAATTTAAAGGATGGTTGTAACTAGTAAGCAGGTGAGATCTACTCCTTCCAGGACTTCTCTTCTAGGTCTTTTTGAAGGGTTCGGTTCCATAGATGTATTTTTCCCTACTGATGGTTTTGTAGTTAATCAATGGAAAATCATTAGATCGTGTGCTTTTTTATGACTGATGGTTGATTTTATTCACTCACTCACTCACTCACTCACTCACTCACTCACTCACTCACTCACTCACTCACTCACTCACTCACTCACTCACTCACTCACTCACCCACCCACTCACTCACTCACTCACTCACTCACTCACTCACTCACTCACTCACTCACTCACTCACTCACTCACTCACTCACTCACTCACTCACTCCTTTTAAATGTTTAAGTTTTAATGTTTGTTCGACCGGCCCAGCAACATACAGGAATTGACCTTTTGTATATACTTCAATTTGATTCTTTTTACATTTTCACTGTTACTGTCGTTTAAATGACGGGAACCAAAAACAACAACACTTCTTAAGACATCTCTCTAGATCATCCTGATGCTTTCGGTTTGTCGATACGTGCTTCCATTCTGGAGAAGTATATCAAAGGAGGGTAACCCTGTGACCTACTTTTGCCTTTGGTGGCGCCACCTGTTGACGGAATTCGGACGAAAAACAACAACACTTGTAGGGGACCATGAATACTTTATTCCTACCAAGTTTCATCAAAATCCCTTCAGTGGTTCTGGAGAAGAAGTCGAAAATGTCGAAAAGGTTACGACGGACGACGGACGGTGCGCTATGACAATAGCTCACTTAAGCTTCGCCATGGCAAGTGTCTCGTTTGTATTATAATTAGTTTGATTTATATGTTAACTTATCACAAAGTACAAATATAAGAATTCCATAGCCAATTCCATCTGACTTGAAATCTTTTTCATGGAGTATATTTTTCTAAATTTCACTTATTATGACATAGTTTAAACAGTTCATGGTAAACAAGAAAGCATTGCTGTCTCAGTTTTATGATGAATTCTCCCTAAGCTTGAAGAAATTAAAGGATGCCTTAACTCTATTAAACCTGTGTAATCCTGATAACCTGTCTATACCGATATTTTTCTTGGTCCAAGTCGATATCGGATTAGACAGGTTTCATTGTATATGTTTTTCATATGAATTTCATATGTGGCAAAATTGGCTGTGTAACAGGAACGGATGTATGATATGTTACATGATTCACATGAAACATTATATGGAAAAAATAGCATGGCGCATTTTAACAGCGTCAGCTACAATGCATTCTGCAATGCCTTCCGCACTTGCACTGGAGATGGTTTATTTCTCATTAGGTAAGTTGTCCTTCGTATTTCTGTGGGGCTTGTGTCGTTCCCTCCGTCTATTTGTCCTATTTTCTTTTTGTGTTTGACTTTCGTTCACTGATTAGTTTGGGAAACCAGATTTAAGTCGAGGCTAAACTTATAAACGAAAGAAAAGGTGTATGTAACAAATATTATGGCGATCCTCACAATCTTCCTCCATCTGGATTCCTCCATTGCTTATCCAAAGAAATAAGAATCTTATTTATCACATGATACATCCGTTCTGCAGTTTTATAAAGCCGTTTCATAATGAAATGTTATGATAATACGTTACATATCGTTCTGCTTGAATGTGATTGGTCAAGTTTGGAGCCTCATCACCTACACTGTGACAAGTGTGACCTTTCAAATATCGGTCATATGTTATGTTAAGACGCAAATTCAATATCAATGATTAAAATTGTTGTTGTTGAAATTTTAATTGCGTTAAAGTACTGAATAGAATTGAAATATCTTTCTCTTTACGCACAGAAAAAAAATATACGATGTGGAACTACTTCTCATGGCGTAGCCGATAACTCGTTGATTTCACACACTTTTGTGGCAGAATCATGTGATTAAAAAGAATCTCAAATGAATGTTCATTTCACACGATGTATTATGAAACTCGTTGTGCGTTTTCAATCCCCTCGAGAAGGCTCGGGGATATAAAACGCACAACTCGTTTCATAATACATCTTGTGAGATGAAAATTCATTTGAGATCCTATATATATTTCTCGCCTTCCCACATATTCGACCAAATGTGTTTCTTTTTATTCAAATTAGGAAATAGATAGATAGGAATTAAAGTAAGATACATGAGTTTTCCAGATATCTTGTTAGATTTGATGTTTCCTTCCGTATAGAATTAATTGGATCATATATCTCTATGCAATTAAAGTGTCGGTGTGTCGAAATTTAAACGTTATAATATCTCAGGATCAAATTAAACATCTGTAATGTTGCAATTTTTATATAGGGCAAGGGTTGCTAGTACCGAGGATAATGAAATGTTCCTTATAAATACGTCTTGTCGTATGGGCCCGGCACCATAAACTGAGAATTGACTTAAGTCTGAATTTCAATATACGTTTGTCACATTACAACAACATTGATGACATGCAATTATTTAATTAATTTGCCTTATTTCAGAGTAGAATAGAATGGATGGACTCAACATTTGAAATGTTCACTTCTTTGTCATTTATCGTATTTTGAGAATTTGACTTTAGTCAATTCTTAGTATATAGCACCGGGCCCAGGTCTTTTAATCTAATATATCTTCATTTAGGAATTCTTCTTATAGTCTTTCTGCAGACTTAACTTCAATATTAACATCTTAATATGTTAATTTTGCTCTTTGACAGACGAAGTTTCTGTTATTCTGTCAGACAAGTATAAAAATCGACCCTCTAGTAAAACTATAAATGGATATACTTCGATCAGACAAAGCCTTGCTCTGCTTTGTTCAAATTTTCTTTAGATTCTATATAAAAGAGGATCTCCAACAACAATCAGTTGCAGCACCTACAGCAAAACACCGTATGCAAAGACTACACATAAACCATATGAAAGTTTAAAATCTAAATTTCGAAAGCTATGATGGAATTTCTGATAATTTTTCAAAGGATTCTTTGATTTTAATTCAATTGTATATGAAAGAAAACACCTTTAAATTTAGCAGATACAGATAGCTGACGCCAGTCGTCTCAAATACACCCTCCTATGAGTACACATTAAGGTAATTATGAAATTTGTGAAATTATATATATTTCAGATGAAAAAGAATTCAATTAGCTTTGTTCGAAAAACTCAGAGGTGGCAACCACTTTCTCCGGAAAATCAAATATCAAAGGTCTAATAAAGTCAAAGTGACATTTGAACAAAGTGCATCAAATTTCTAGGCCTTCAATATTAGTTGGTTACTCGTCTTCATTTCTGATGTACATTGCTTTTCCAACTGAATTAGCTCTGTTTGACAGCTGGCTTTCAGGAACGCTCTACAAAGCCCTATGTTTTGACAGTAGGATGGAAGTGAAGACCAAATAAAGATGGTGAAGCTCCATTTTGACATCTAATTGTTAGTGAAGCGTGGAATGGAAATACTATATACAGACAAAGCATTATCATCGTTATGCATAACGCCATTATAAACACATTTTTTACTTTGAAGAGTGGTTTTTTGTACCAATTTTGTGACAGAAATCTTCGGTTACATAATTTGAATTATGGGTTATTAATAATAGAAACTCTTAGATACAGAAATCTTAGGAGACTGGCAGACACCATTAAAATTCCTATGCAATTAAACGAGGATTAAACAAGTAAACGTTGAAAAAGACATTGTGAAGTCAAAGACGGACGTTTCACTCATAGAAATTTTCTTGTTCAGATAAGATTCATCAATAAGAGTCAAACCCGAAGCCCCCCCCCCCCCCCCCCCCCCCCCAAAAAAAAAGCATTATCAACATACATACAAAATATTGAAAAACTAAACAGGCTGACTAAAATATTCTGCAAAAGTGTTTCTCAATGCTGTAAGAAAAGTTTATTATCACATGCTGAGTTAAAGAAGATTGCAATCGGAAAGCATATTCAAAATACTTATTAATAAGTAGATTGTGCTTTGCCTACAGTAGCGAACTCATGGACTATGGTCGATACCGAATGAAATAGAAGTTACAACTTATAAACTGGACAAAAATTATTATTGTGTTTATAGCTAATTCCTTTGTATAGTTCAACTGATTTTAAAAATGAAGCATTACTCTGTTTGACATTTCCAGAGTTTGAAGTTTCATTTCCGCAGCAGATGGCCGTTCTTAGTCGGCAAAGCTGTGTCCAGATGTCTCTTCGCGTTGTGCTGTTAATCCTTGATACTTTTGTATCATCTTTGAAACCATCATATCTCTGGTTACGTTTGTGACTTCTGTTTGTATTCATCCTTCAGCCTATGGTAATGTAGATGCTGTCATTGTGACTTCTTGGAGGTTATCTCAATTTGTCTTTCTGTTGAACGTGTTAATAGCAATTCTCTGTAAGCATTTAAACAATTTCGGCACGCATGGTCTCCGATTTTCATGAAATTTCACACATAAGTAGGGACCAATGAAATATGGAAAATTTGACAAAAAAATTAATTCTAGGTCATCTGGTTACCATGGCAACGGCCTTTAAAGTTGATAAATTGGCAAAATTGAGCTAATTTGAAGCCCTATAATTTGGTCTATATGTGACATCGATTTTTTATGCATCCTAAAGATTAGGACATAAAGCTTTAAATAAGCTCACTAGTAGTGTCTGATATTGTAAAAAGGCTGGTTACCATGACAACATAATTAGCTAATTTTGATATATTGATTTCAAAATACTGTTTGTATTTTCCAATTTCTCTTCTCTCTTGATGGGTATATAATAAGGAAATAGGATTTATTTTATAAAATGAGCAAATTCAAGATAAACCCACTTGTTGCTATGTACATAAGTTACCTTGGCAACGGTAACTATGGTCTTTAATGTTACTTATTTTGCAACTTCAGAGTCATTTTAAAAAATTTGCATCATGATGAACAGATAAAAATTGTTGGGAAATATCCAACACAAAGAGCTCTTTCAAAAACAGTGAAAAAGCTATGGGGAACATATGTTACCATGGCAACCATTTTTTATTTTTTTCATAAAACAGTAATTACTTATCCGAGGAATTTCAAATTAAAGAACAAGAAAGATCAAGTAAGCTTCTATCAAAATATAATAAAAAAGTTTCAAATAATTAATGGTTGCTATAGTAATTTGGCCATACATTACAAAAATAAGCATTTTTTGTTGTTTTTCGAAGTCTTTTCCTCAAAAAACGAAACAGGCTTACACAACCTTTTTTTACATATCAGATAAAGCAAAGTCTAAACGTTATTTTAGATTTAAAAAAAATCAGATTACTTAACTTTTGATGCCCGTATCCAAGGACTCAAAGTGGGTCTGTGTGCAATTTTACACAATCGTTCCCATAGCAACGGGCTATTTCCTTAACATTTAAAAAAATTCTTTCGTGTAATGAAAGATCTCCTTGAATACATTAATTAATTTTCATCACTTTGAATTAAAATTCAATGATCTAGTAAAAAATGGACTCTAAATGTTGTCCAAAATTGCTTTCATTTTTGCGATTTGAGGTTATGTTGCCATAGCAACGAACAGAAACTTTGTTCCAATGTAAATGCTTATGTTTTATTTTCATAAAAAAACTCAAAAATGTAAGCATTTTACCGTTGAATTTTGAAAAAAATGTCAAAAATACTATTTGGATAGGGTGCCTGTGTTGTTGCTATGGAAACATATAGATAAGACCATAAACCCAACATTATTATTACTTAACTTGAAAGAGCAATGATAGGGTACTGATAATTTATTAGTGTTTGTTTTAGATTATGCCGCATAAATTATGTATGTGACTTCAAAAACGCCCAAAAATGCATTTTTTCAATATTCAAAGTCCGTTTCCATGGCAACCGGATGTGATATTAAGAAATTTTTTAATAAATTTTTACTTTTGGGTCAGACCCAACCTTATGTACAAATTTTATCAAAATCTGAGACATGCCGTGCCATGCGTCCTTCATAAAAGTGCAAATGCTTACAGAGAATAGCTATTAATGAGTTAAAGAAGATCCTGAAGATAATCTCAACAGCACTCACAATAGAGCACCAAATTGAGCATCGACGGACCCCTAGCAAGCTAGAGTTGGGACCAGGTGCCCGGGAGGAGTAAGCATCCCCTGATGGCTAGCCGCACCCGCCGTCGATGTTCATGCACGAAAATGAAAACAATGTATAAAATACATGCACTGTCTGAGGTAATGTCTATATAGAAAGTGGTAAGGCGACCATGTCAGGGAAAATATTCAAAACACTTACTGTCAAACCCTCGCGGGGAACTTTTTTACGATCTCTTGTTTAATGAGTCTTGTTCATGATTAAAAAAAAAGGAAGTGACCAAGCTGGACACCAGCCTTTTGGTTGCAAAAGATTCATTAAATACTCATCGGTGACGTAATTTGCTCATGTGATTTTTTTCCTTTTATGTATGACTGGTAATATAATACAAGGTAGCTTCTGTAAGAAATATTTCAGTGCAACCACCCACAAAGAATTGTCAAGATTTCAATTAAAGAGTGATTTCAATGTTGCGTAGTTTTTAAACGGAAGCATGTTTCCATAGAGCATGTTGTCAAACACCATTGGAGAGATGGTTCAAAGATGCAAAACAATTGCAGCTTTTCAATTAAAGAAAGGTTCTTATTTTGGGACGTTTTTTATAATTACATTTACTACTTGGTCATATGTAGATTAAAAGTTCCTGAACCTTTCTCGGAATATTCGCTTACATTTCTATTAGGTGTCTTACATGTATCTATTGGGTAGAGAAAATAAATCATTCTGGAAACAAGCAACAGCATTTCTTCGAACAAAAGAAGTTCGGGAAAAACTATCAACATTGTAATAAAGATCGAAATCGAATAGGACATTTGTGATTCCGGCTTTGTCTGAAAACGTGTGCGCCAGGGGAACACTCAGTAATTGAATGGTTTTATTTATTGTGAATAATATGGGAAAGTGACAATTAATTGTTAATTTCTTTGTCAGAGGACGACACAAGGGGAGTGTAAGCAGCCCTTCCTGTTTGGCTATTAGTTTAAGGAGCCCCTCAAAGAAAGTTTTCACCCGGGTCCTAACAACGAAAGGAGCTGAAACTTTTAGGTAAGTGTGATTTTCTTTATTGACTTGAAGTAAACTTTACCTACAGACTTTACTGAGTTGTGAAAAAATCATGTTCTTCGGAAAACTATTTTCTTAATAATTCTAATTTCAAAATGAAACAGTTCGTAAATATTTACGGTACAAATGTATATGACATTGATTATAAGCAACTTCTAAAAGATATAAAATTATAAAGTTATTAAAGGAAATTCGTCTTTGTGTAATGTTCAGCATTTGAAGCTTTTGCATTCAAATCTAGGTTATTTTCTTTAAAAAATCATGAATAAGCGAACGTGGCGAAACAAAAATTAGATAACCAGTGATAGATATATCCTATTAAGCAATTTTATTGTCGTCTTTTGGATACGATAACAAATAACTATTTCCAAACTCATACAAGTTTTCTCATGTATGTTTATGAGAGGCATCTGAATTAAAAGTAAAAAGACAACAACAACAACAACAACAACAAAGGACAAATTTTGAAACCAATGGGCATGAATAATTAAGCGCAATTTTACATTCATTTTCATTTGTTTTCTTTCTCTTGTTTGTTTCTCAAATGAGTCCCTTATAATTAAAGCAAAGAAATACATAGAGAAAACTTCTGATACAGAAGAATTCTATTTGAATTAAGATACTCTATTTACACTTTGCAACAATCTAACGATTTAATCTTTCTATGCTTAAGAATAATTACAATCGATGGGTAAGATGTTTGGAGTAATTAATTTCTTATTGATGGCATTCGGTCTACACTCCGCACCATATTTTTCGCGTCATTACTGAATTGTTTTCTTTGTTATATTTTATGTAGATATTACATTAGCTCCTTGCCTCTTAATTCGATGTTGATTATGTGCAAGGGGAATTCTAAACAAGAATTTTTATCTATGAGAAACAGACCTCGTCAGACAGTCGCTCAATAAGATGTCAATGAAAAATAAAATATCGGGACTCTTCTTTTTGTAAAGAATGTTTTAACTGCAAACCGACACTTCTACATGTATCCTCTAATCAATGGTAAAAATCAAACTTATCTTAAATAAGCGATAAAAAGTGCAAATACTGAAGCAAGGCAAATTAAGACAACATTCATGAAATCGAGAACCAACCTTTGATCGTAAAAGTTGATTGCTAAATTCTTCATGCGCACACGAAAATCAAGTGCTTTTTCATAAGACGTTTATGTCAAAACTTTGTACTACATTATATATATATATCGGCGTTTTAATCTATCTTGCTGCAAATTTATTTGCTCTTAAATGATGCTATTGAATTTGAAGACTTTTAACATTTGTACCTCTATGTGAGTGTCACTGCTGGTGGACCAGGAGTCCCCGAGGGCACATGTAGCCAAGTTCGTTCAACTTCGGTTGATCGTCTCTTCAACGCATTCGAAATTTTCTGTTATCAACATTTCTTGAAATTTCTAAAACGTGGGTCCTGTGGCATTATATCCGACCCATCCTGCTACGTCTTTCGGTACATTTTGGACAAGATAATTTCACACTCTTTGTAATTTATCCATCTTCTATCATTGCTTCAGATAATGCGTGTTCCTACAACGTATGTATTTCTCTTAAATGTGTCAATATATTTCAAGCATCACAACATCTTTGATAATATTGACCATTCCTTACCCTTTCCTTTCATGTAAACACAAGTTACATTTAGTAAGTTTGCAGAAGAAAAAACTAGGTTTGATTTGTCAAAGTAAAGCTTCACTAGTTTGAAAAGTTATTGTCGAGGTAGAAGTTACCCAATCCTATCTATTTCTTCAATCGCTACATACAGGATTCAAAAGGAAACATTTTGCTTGTGAATACTTGCTCTTTCTGATTAACGTCATCATATGGCATCATATTATCATATGACATTATCATACTAAGTTTTGACTTGGCGAGGTATTGTAATGAATTAATTGCACCAGATCTCGAAAACAACTTGACTGAAGAATATCTATTGAAATTAAGAACAGTTTACTTCAAAGGTTTTGGACACTGATACAAGATGATTTCTTGTTGAAGGTCGACAATCTCCACTTGTGCCGTTTACGAGTCTGACGGTACGCAAAATTTTCTAATCTTCATGTATTAAAGCTTTCAGTAAAATACCTTTATTCTTATCTATTTACTTACTGTTGTCATCAATATAACCATAATCTAAATACCCTATATTGTAGTTGCTTCGTGGGAAAGCTGTCGGTGCTCTGGATAGGGAAACTTTTGTTCCAACAGACGTTTGTACCACCTGCATCTCCATCACATTTTGTCTCGTTTTCACGCGGAAAAAATGTCTTTGGTTGATGCAATCGTACGTTTAACATTATTTCGATGCTATGATGAAAATTTAAAGGTGAACATGTAGGGAGTTCCCTTTCTTCATGTACGGATCGTTCAATATTCATACAACAATGGGGGGGGGGGGTAGAGGGTATCTTTCTTCCCCTCCCGCCCCCTTACCTCCCCATCCCGCGGCCACCACCCTCCCCCTCCTTTTCACCCTTCCCTTATCTCCCCCTCCCCCTCCCGCCTCCTTCCTCCTCCCTCCCATCCTTTTCTCCCTCCTCCCGCCCCTTCCTCCCCGCCCCTCCCATTTCCCCCGCCCTCCCTCCTCCCTCAACCTTTCTCCCTCCTACCCCTTCCTCCCGCCTCCCTTTCACCCTGTCCACCCCCTCATCAATGAAATTCCTTTTCCAGACATCATATTTCGTATGCTGATCGTTACAGTCAAAATTTCATGTCATATTTGCGTTAGTATATTGTCTGTGAAAATCAAAAATGCAAGCTCATTTCAATTATTGTTTTGTTGTCACTCTCATCGTTCCAGACTTGCATGTATGTCCCATGATAGTATAGAAATAGCCAAAATTCATGCTTACAGACAATATAAGAAAAACCTTTCCACCTTTCTTTGTAGCTTGTTATATCTGAATTTGGAATTACCATGCAGGGGTCAAGTTTTATTATTTACTGCCTGTCTATTTTGCATCAGAAATGTATCCCTTGGCAACGTTTAAATAGTCAAACTTCATGTTTCCAGACAATATATGAGAGGTTACTGCTAAGAGTGTTTGAATTGCCTGATATTTGTTTTTGCTGTTGGACACTAAAAGTTTAATTTTCGACCGACAGGACACCAACTATATTTAAGGATTGTTTTTTCAGCTTTTGCGCTTTATCGGTGTGTATTGGCAGTAGGGAATGGAAACAAAATTCATGAAAAGCACTTTGTGCTTTACATATTTTGTTTCCATTCCCTACTGCCAATACACACCGATAAAGCGCAAAAGCTGAAAAACAATCCTTATATCTACATTTTACGTGTTATTTAAGTTGTTTCTGTCCCTTTTCATCCCGTTTCTTTATATTTGAAATGTCACTGCGGAGGGAGAACGTCACTTGACGTAACAGCAAACGAACGTTCGGCGTGTTTTGCTAGCTTCGAAGTAGTACATTCTGTACGGAAACATTGTAGAAAAATAAGAAATTGAATTTTGTTTATGGTTGTATTTTGAACATTTCTATCAAAACTGAATAAAAAATGAATCGTACAAAATCGCAATTTTTGTCCCACATGATAAAGACCAAGCGGATGGTTAGTCTGGAGAAATGTCACGGATATTGGAAGGAAAGCATTTGAAAACTGACTGGAACACACTGTTAATTTGTTTATAATTATTAAACCTATGAAATCAATCGGTACCATTATTCAAATTTCTGTAAAATTACTCTGTTTCTTCTGGAAGTATTTAGAATAATGCAAAATTCGAGTACAGCCGTGCAAAACGACACAAATACACGAAATTTTCATGACCTACCTCAACATGGCACAATATTCGCTGATACGAAATATTTCTGATCTGTATAATTCCATAAGAAGCAAAAATAAATTCACTGTTGATAAATGACACAAGTGGAGCAAATCCTCATCCTAAATATTGAATATTTGATCCACTAATGTCTGAATTCGCTCATCCAAACATGGAATCATTCCGTAGACGACAGTGCAGGTCGTCCTTGAATTTCGTCTGGTGTGACGCGTGATCGACTTACTACGTCACACTTCTTGGAAGTGTACATGTGGGTGACCTAGATTTTGACCCATTTAATAACTGGGGGTAGACGGCATCGATTGATAATGGAATTTTGAATCTGTGTTGAAGCAGTAAATAGAATGGGCATTTCAAATGCCACGTGATAGGCTCTTGCGATTATCGAAAAATGCAGTGCAGTTGGTTTGGTACCTTCATATAAGGGAAACGCAGTAGGAATGTAAATATTTATGCTTATTTTTCAGGTAGCAAAATAACATTTAACCGTTATCCCCACAGATGTACATTGATTGCCTTCAAACCAATCTTGTCCAATGATATATATCTTTCCTAATCTGTCCTAGGCTTACGTGAAGTAGAAAAGTAAGAAAAGTAAAATGTGCTATAAACAAAGGTGTTAGAAATGTTAATTTGGCGAATTGATAGACAAGGCTATTATGATATCTAATAAGAAATGCAATTTCTCAGTCCCCAAGAACGAATGGTAGAAAGAAATCTAATAAAGAAAATACAAAAATGCTACTAGTTCAATTTGCATAAAAGTAACTCCTTGTTGTCTATGAAGAATAAAGCTAGTGCTTTAGATGACAAAAAGGTTCAACATGAAATGTGTTACTGGGGTAACCAATATCAAAGATATAGTTATTTCTCTCGCTCGCACCTTAAAAACTGCAATTCTTATTATTATATATAATTATATTTTCGCTCGCTCGCTCGCACCCTTTTTTCACAAGAAAATCTGAAGAACATTTAATCAATTTTGTATAGCCTAAAAATATCAGAACATGAGAAACATTTTCCTCAGGATCCTACATGAATGATGGCTCTTTGAGCTTTGTTTTCTTTCTCTCGACCTCGAGCATAACTGATGATACATTATTTTAAATGCGCATATGGTGCACTATGTTATTACGATATACTAATAGCGAACATATATTTCAATATGATACTTCATGATATGTTCGAAACTTCAAATCTATGAAGCCAACTCCGTTATGTTTAAAAGATCACTTACAACTTTGCATTCGAATGTTCTATTCAGGAGAATACTCAGTGCTTGTAATTTAAGAATCTCATTTTTATATAAAATCACGAAAAAAAATTAAATGTTGAACATTCCGTGTTCTTAATAACAAAATATCGTGGTTTGCTTTAGAAGGAGGGCCTTTCTTTTTCTTTCTAAGGACAAAATGGTCCCACACGGCGGTCTTAGCACGCCCGGGACATGGATAAATCTTAAATCTGTAATAAACATTCAGCAGCGACAATCGATTTTTAAAACCATTATCGATAGTCGGCGACTTTCAACTTTCAGCGACGATAGCGGCGACATCGGCGACTATCGTTACAACACTGCAATCAACTCAAACAAAAATAAATTGTCCAACTATACAGCCAAGGGACAGCCTTCTGTACTGAAACTTCTAAAATCGGTGACATGCTTGTTTCGGACAATGAATCCTCATCAGTGGTACTTTAAGCAAACTTATTCAAAATAAAAAAAAAATCATGTGGAACCCCTCCTTTATTTGATGAATTAATTTTCAGGTATTCATTTAAGGATTGTTTTTCAGCTTTTGCGCTTTATCGGTGTGTATTGGCAGTAGGGAATGGAAACAAAATTCATGAAAAGCACTTCGTGCTTTACATATTTTGTTTCCATTCCCTACTGCCAATACACACCGATAAAGCGCAAAAGCTGAAAAAAACCAATCCTTATATTTACATTTTACGTGTTAATTAAGCTGTTTCTGTCCCTTTTCATCCCGTTTCTTTATATTTGAAATGTCACTGCGGAGGGAGAACGTCACTTGACGTAACAGCAAACGAACGTTCGGCATTTTTTGCTAGCTTCGAAGTAATACCTTCTGTACGGAAACATTGTAGAAAAATAAGAAATTGAATTTTGTTTATGGTTGTATTTTGAACATTTCTATCAAAACTGAATAAAAAATGAATCGTACAAAATCGCAATTTTTGTCCCACATGATAAAGACCAAGCGGATGGTTAGTCTGGAGAAATGTCACGGATATTGGAAGGAAAGCATTTGAAAACTGACTGGAACACACTGTTGATTTGTTTATAATTATTAAACCTATGAAATCAATCGGTACCATTATTCAAATTTCTGTAAAATTACTCTGTTTCTTCTGGAAGTATTTAGAATAATGCAAAATTCGAGTACAGCCGTGCAAAACGACACAAATACACGAAATTTTCATGACCTACCTCAACATGGAACAATATTCGCTGATACGAAATATTTCTGATCTGTTTAATTCCATAAGAAGCAAAAATAAATTCACTGTTGATAAATGACACAAGTGGAGCAAATTCTCATCCTAAATATTGAATATTTGATCCACTAATGTCTGAATTCGCTCATCCAAACATGGCATCATTCCGTAGACGACAGTGCAGGTCGTCCTTGAATTTCGTCTGGTGTGACGCGTGATCGACTTACTACGTCACACTTCTTGGAAGTGTACATGTGGGTGACCTAGATTTTGACCCATTTAATAACTGGGGGTAGACGGCATCGATTGATAATGGAATTTTGAATCTGTGTTGAAGCAGTAAACAGAATGGGCATTTCAAATGTCACGAGATAGGCTCTTGCGATTATCGAAAAATGCAGTGCATTTGGTTTGGTACCTTCATATAAGGGAAACGCAGTAGGAATGTAAATATTTATGCTTATTTTTCAGGTAGCAAAATAACATTTAACCGTTATCCCCACAGATGTACATTGATTGCCTTCAAACAAATCCTTTCCAATGAGATATATCTTTCCTAATCTGTCCTAGGCTTACGTGAAGTAGAAAAGAAAGAAAAGTAAAATGTGCTAACTATAAACAAAGGTCTTAGAAATGTAAATTTGGTAAATTGATAGACAAGGCTATTATGATATCTAACAAGAAATGGAATTTCTCAGCCCCCAAGAACGAAAGGTAGAAAGAAATCTAATAAAGAAATACAAAAATGCTACAATTTCAATTTGCATAAAAGTAACTATTTGTTATCTATGAAGAATAAAGCTAGTGCCTTTAGATGACAAAAAGGTTCAACATGAAATGTGTTACTGGGGTAACCAATATCAAAGATATAGTTATTTCTCTCGCTCGCACCTTAAAAACTGCAATACTTATAATTATATATAATTATATTTTCGTTCGCTCGCACCCTTTTTTCACAAGAAAATCTGAAGAACATTTACATGTAATCAATTTTGTATAGCCTAAAAATATCAGAACATGAGAAACATTTTCCTCAGGATCCTACATGAATGATGGCTCTTTGAGCTTTGTTTTCTTTCTCTCGACCTCGAGCATAACTGATGATACATTATTTTAAATGCGCATATGGTGCACTATGTTATTACGATATACTAATAGCGAACATATATTTAAATATGATATTTCATGATATGTTCGAAACTTCAAATCTATGAAGCCAACTCCGTTATGTTTAAAAGATCACTTCAACTTTGCATTCGAATGTTCTATTCAGGAGAATACTCAGTGCTTGTAATTTAAGAATCTCATTTTTATATAAAATCACGAAAAAAATTAAATGTTGAACATTCCGTGTTCTTAATAACAAAATATCGTGGTTTGCTTTAGAAGGAGGGCGTTTCTTTTTCTTTCTAAGGCCAAAATGGTCCCACACGGCGGACATAGCACGCCCGGGATATGGATAAATCTGCAATAAATGACAAATATGGATAATGACCATATCCCTGTATACAGCACAAAATCGATAATTCAGAAAATCAGAAACCGAAGGCATACAAAATCAGGACAAAACAGGCACCAAAGCAAACAAACAAAAACCTCCACCACATGAAAAGAAGCGAACTCCCGATATGGGAGTGAGATCAGGTGCCCAGGAAGAGTAAGCATCTCCTGCTTGCATGCAACACCCGCCGCTTCAATTCGGTAGAACTGTCACATCCGGTAACTTCCATTTCGGAAGACATAGAGTACAATCTTGGCTTGGATGGTTCAAATGGTCTATGACAGAATATCACCCACCATTCTGGAGAGTGGGACATCATAGTGTATGACGAGTTCCCCATATCGACCGTAGAACTTCCTCAGTGACGATGTTAGTCGGTCACAAACATATCCCTGACTGAGAAGCTTATCTGAAAGACGCCTAGCTCTCAGAACAAAATCCGTATATTTCGTACTTGCTCTGGCATAGCGTATCAACTGAGATATGAACACGCCATAAGCAGGCGATGAAGGGATGTTGCTACTCAGAAAAGGAAAGTTTGTAATGCTGAAATTGAAGTCGTCACGTTTGTCATAGAGTGAGGTGTTGATGTGACCATCAGTGTCGTAGGACAACATTATGTCCAAATAGGATGCTGAATTATTTGTCTCTGTAGTTTCTTTGACTTCAAGCTCTGAAGGATAGATTCTGCTCAGGTAATCTGCGAATTTCGGATTATTGATGGACAAAACATCGTCTATGTATCTATAAGTGAAGTTGAAGTCAGAAGCTAATATTCAACAGCGACAATCGATTTTCAAAACCATTATCGATAGTCGGCGACTTTCAAGTTTCAGCGACGATAGCGGCGACATCGGCGGCTATCGTTACAACACTGCAATCAACTCAAACAAAAATAAATTGTCCAACTACACAGCCAAGGGACAGCCTTCTGTACAGAGACTTCTAAAATCGGTAAAACTGACATGCTTGTTTCGGACAATGAATCCTCATCAGTGGTACTATTAGCAAACTAATTCAAAATAAAAACATCGTGTGGAACCCCTCCTTTATTTGATAAATAAATTTTCAGGTATTCAATAGATTATAGTGAGCGGGTACTTCGGTATTCAATAGATTATAGTGAGCGGGTACTTCCTTGTACGTTCTATTCAGAAGCGTAATAAAATGATACAATCAGAGGAATGGTAAAGGGTGTAAATATCCACAATCATTTGATGTTACTTTGAAGTTGTTTATTCGGCGGCTGTACCTCTTGCGACACATTGTGAATTCGAATCATTCGGAGCGTTATCCTGATACAATGTCACCACTACCCGCTATTCATACATCAGCTGACCGTCCTATGTTCTACACTGTGGGTGCACAAAGGATTCATATACAATGTACGTATGTGCTCGCTTGCGTTTTTGTGTTTCTAACCAAAAAAATAAATAAAAATTAAAACGTAAGAGACTTGATGAGTAAAGGTCCTTAATACTGGGAACCACTTTCAATTACACGGCGTAGGAATTTGGATATCATATCGAACTCTTGTGAAGAGTATGTCAGAATATGGGCTAAAAGAGAGAAAGTCGAGCTTGACACTATCTCTGAGTGGATAAAAAGTATTGGAAGGTTACGC